>CM039131.1:61402917-61588527 GCA_022036555.1 Microstegium vimineum | reverse complement strand
AACCGATTCATTCTCTCTCTCCTTCACAAGTCGTATTCTTCGCTGGTTGCATCGATTCATCCCTATGCCAGCTCGGATGATGAGTCATTTTTTTCTCCCACTGCGGATGCCCACATATAAGACTCGTCCAGAGTCTCGACTGAAATCGAGGCTAGCCAAATTCAAACCAAGAGGCTAGCCAAACTATGAGCTACCGAATTACAAACTCTTGGGACTAACAAGATGTCGCCGAAATACTCGCTAAGTAATTCGAAAACATCTCTAGTCACCATACCGGAGGAAGCCAAATCTATTGACGGTGAACAAAACTCTTGTTGCAGCACCGATGAATCAACTTCATACAAAATCCTCGATATCCCAAGGTCTGTCTCCTAGAGGAGGGCTTTGGCCTTTTGCCTTTGGCATAGATTGTAGCTTCAGAACGCTTAGGCTATTAGCTACCGCCATGATGACGTCGCCTTGGTGATATTGGACCAGGAAGCCCAAGCCATCGACCAATGTCTCCAGAACAAATGTGTCGCCAGTATTTATCTTCAGTTGTTCCGGCGGTGGTGGTTTTAACTTCTAGTTTGTCTTTGTCTTGTTATCACGTGACTTCATAACCCTCCTTTCAATATCATCGACCAGGTTGATCATTGTTTTACTGACTTCTTCACAGGATAGTCCCTTCTCACCTTGATTCATTTTATTGCGAATACTCCACCACTTCCAAAGGGAAAATGATTGTATTAAGCTGCACCTTCTCCTTTAGTAATATAATTGCCTTTACAAGGTTCCACGCTAAGCTTTGGAGGAGGAGTAGCTGCCAAACTGGTTCAAGTTGTAGATTCAGCTATAGTTGGAGCTTCTGAGATCACCAGGGTGACACCATCATGGTGGGAGCTATTAGCCTGAAGAATCATGGACCCTTGTGTTTAGGCGATTAACGACAATGCTAGGTAACTATGACTAACGTGTGTTTTGTAGAGGCAAAGTCATTTGTGTTAGGTCATTAGTGATACAATTTGAATGGGCTTAATGGATATTCATGCCCCCAAGATGGAAATCGTTTCGGTTGCAAAGGATGATGATACAAGTTGGAGACTAGGCTAATTCTTAGTGCCATAAGGTTGAGAAGGGCACTAAGTATAGCTAGGGCTTTGTTTTTCCTTTGACCGTACTATTAAGGGGTGTATGAGATTAGTAGCTTGACCTAGAAGAGTTTAGGAAAGTGGGTATATGCACACTTGTCACAACTAATCCTAGAGACCTTGCTTTCAGCCCTTGATTAACCCTATAAATGGTAGGAGCAAAACCCCTAGAAAAGACTTAGCGAAAACAGTTGAACCAGGGGGAGAAAGAGGCTCCGGACCAGTCTGTCAAGTAGGCGTCGGACCAAGGAGAGTGGTCCGACGGTCTCTGACTTAGGCAAAAGTCCAGCTCGAGAAGCTCCGGACCACCTGTCTGGAGAGCGTCGGACCATAGGAGAGTGGTCCGATGGCTCTTATCAGAGAGAGAGAACCTGAGAGAAGGCTCCGGACTAGTCCGACGGTGAGTCCGACGGCTAGTCCGACGCTTCAAGTCAGCAGGTCATTTCCATGTAGAGAGCTCCCTAGCTCCGGACCAGAGCGTCGGACCAGGGCTCCGGACCAAGGAGAGTGGTCCGGAGGTTCGAAGAAGAGAATCTGTTTTTCACTTAGTGAGCACCCTGGCTCCGGACCAGTACGTCGGACCAGGGCGTTGGACCAAGCAGAGTAGTCTGACGGTGCCTGAGTTTGAATTTCGAGTGAGCTCCGGACCAGTGTGCTTGGTCCGGTGGTGTGAGCTCTGGACTAGTCCGGTGGCTTCGCAGAGAAAAGAAAAAGCAAAAAACGGCTAGTTTTGGAGGTGGGGACTATTTATAGTTGCCCCCTTCGTCCTTAGGAGCCCTCTTGACCATTGTTTCAGCTGGTGACACCTTGAGAGAACCTTTGGAGAGCCAAGTGCCTAGTGAGGGAGAGATTAGAGAGAGTTCATCTTGTTCTTCCCTCCTAGAGTGATTATGAGTGACTTGTGTGCATCCATCCACCTTCCTAGCCTTGAGTTGGTCAAGTGAAGACTCAAGTGAAGGTCTTGTGCTTGTTACTCTTGGTGTTGGACAACACCTAGACGGTTTGGTGGTGTTCGGAGGAAGTGATCGCCGGGAGATTGTCGGCGGCTCTTCTCCAAGCTTCTGTGATCGGTTGTGGGCGATTCACCGAGCCGGAGTGGCGAAGAATCAGCCCGTAGAGAGCACTCTACCCTTGCGCGGGTAGAGGGGGAGCCATACCTTGCGAGGTGCTCCAACGAGGACTAGGGGGGTGTGTCGACACCTCGATACCTCGGGAAAACATCGCTGCGTCACTGAGATTCTTTTCCCTAGCTCTTTACTTTATTGCATTTACTTTGATTTGTGTTCTTATCTTTCCTACTAGAATTGCTTAGGTTGTTCTTAAATTCCATGAACTGCTACCGCTTTCTAGCTAGGACACACGGACGATAGGTACTAGGGGGTGATTGGCATTTGATAGGTTTTCATATTTACTTTACAAATTTAAAACAAACCCAATTCACCTCCCTCTTGGACATCTTAATCCTTTCATAGCCTAAAGTCATGCTCGTTGCCTTCTTAGCTGAAGCTACATCCTATGTCAAAGCCCTCCTCTTGGTGACAAACCTTGGGATATCGAGAATTCTGCTCGAGGTTGATTCATCGATGCTGCATCAGTTCGTCGTCAATGGATTTTTAACTATAACTCGATAGACACCCATATTGACAACATGCTCAAACATACTAGAAGTGATTGTCTCACTGGTCCAAGAGCGCTAGCAACTCCTGCGTGCATACAGGCCCGCTCAACCCCCCCCCCCCTCAGGGGGAGAAACCTTCTTCGGTTTGCTTTGGTTCTTCTTTCGGAGTATTTGCATGTCTTTGTTTGGTTTCCTACATCCTAATATATATCACGTGTACTTGTGATAATTTTTTTTATAAAACTCTCGAGTGTGACACAATAAAATTTTCTGTTACATGGCATACACCCATGCTGCCACCACGACCCCTTCTCTTCCCTTTTGGTTTCCCCTTTCAAACAAAGCGCATCACCACCTCTCTCCTTTCTGGATGTGTAGCCAAACTAGTGCGTCACCAAAGCTTTTGTAGTTTATTTACGGAAGTAACTCAAGAATCTTCTGGTCGACATAAATCAATTCCTTTAGCAGCTAAAATGCTCCTCTAGTTGTCATCGTCAAATATAAAAGCACGAGGAACTACCTGTTTTTTTGTCCTACTTTTGATTAAATGCGAGTCGCTGACTCGAATAATCCAATCCACAGCTTTTGTGAAGACGTGGACTCGCCAAATAGCTTATGGCATATTTTTGTAAAAAGAGGAAAACTATAAAATCAGCGACAAATAAGTACAGTGACGAAAGAAGAAGGGTTTAAACCATTTTCATTTGCTTTCATTCACAAAAGGCTCCGTTGCACGAGCTTGTCTTCCCTATCAACATTCCAGAACACGAACACCTCGCACACAACAAGTAAACATACAATACAATGATTTAGTGTCATGCTTTGTTAGCAAACTTGCCAAACATTTAGTAGAAAAAAGTTATCAAAATTTAGCTAAGAAAGATTTATCAATTGTAAAATGCTGGTACATTCTGGTATCAAATAACTAAAATTCTTGGCATGCTCAAGTTTTGGCAATCAACCAACCAAGCTTTACGTCCAAGCTTAATGTCCTGTTTGTTTGCTTGTTTGGATCAGTTTCACATTCTTAAAAACCAACTTTTTGCCTCTATTCCCTCTATCCCTTATTATATATCGTTTTGGGTTTTCGTACCACAACTTTAACTAGATTTATAAAAAATACGACCAACATTTATATCTCTGAATAAATTTATTAAAAAACTAGATCTAAAGATGTATCTAGTGATATCAATTATACATCATAAATATTAATAATTTTTTTATATAAAATTAATCTAAATTAATTTTTGGGAAGCGAGAAAGATAGATATTTGAGGGTGTTTGGATTCCAGCTTTTAACAATCTGACTTTATTTATTGCTCTGTGGTACACAAGAAAAATGGCAAAAGCTGGGTACTAACAACTTTTTGGTTTTTAAGAATCTGGCAGCAAAAATAGGCCTATTTGGACCACCCAGTTTCCAAAAGCCAGATTCTAAAAAATAAGCAAAAACTGGAGCGATAAAAAAAGGCCTAAGTTCAAGTAATGTTTGTTTGTCACACAAACCACAGAGTATTCTCTACATCCGAAAATAATTTGGACCACCCAGTTTCCAAAAGCCAGATTATAAAAAATAAGCAAAAACTGGACGATAAAAAAAAGGCCTAAGTGCAAGTAATGTTTGTTTGTCATACAAACCACAAAGAGTATTCTCTACATCCAAAAATAATTTATTAAAAATAAGAAACTATGCCCTGCAGAAACAATCAAAGAGATTGAGAGAAATAGAGATAGATATGCATTCAAAAAATAAAATTATGTATTCAGAGAAAAAAAAAGATGCACTAAAACAATAAGGTCAAATAATTTAAAACAAAATTTGAATTTCATAAGCTAATTTATTTTAGAACGAAGGGAATGTATGTTTTCGTAGCTCCACAGTGGCGTAGCTAGAGGTTGGTCCGTGTGGGCCACAAAGCACCCTAAAATTTTGAACAAAGAACAGAATTTTTTATGTGTCTTATGTTTTAGTAAATTATATATATTTACACGATGACTAATACATTCACGCCATGTTTGATAGAACTAAGTTCGATTTTGGTGTTAGCTCCTTCATGCAATAGAATAAACAACCATTTCTTCTCTTAAAATGAATTACGATTCATCGAAATCACTATTTTTCGTTTCATTGGTTCTAGCTTCTCTATGCATTGTAGCAATATATGGAAGATTTTGTTGACGTGTCAAACGAAATTGTATTGTTAACAAAAAAAATTATATTAAATTGGACCAGCCTAGATTAAAATCCTACTAGTTACGCCACTGTAGCTCCATCTGTCTACCCTCTCGATCTGTTTAGGCATGGAGATATCATCTATGATCTTGTTTTTAGAAGCCTTTAAAATTCTAAAACTTTACAATATTTCTCATCACATTGAATCTTTTAAATATAGGTAAAAACAACTAATTGCACAGTTTGTTTGTGAAAGTACAATGTTTAGTTTAGTGACAACTTATGTGGACTAATATGTGTTTAATGTGAGACACACAGGTGATTTAGTCCTTAGGTACACAAGTGTGAGCAACCAATAAAGTCATGAAAAAATAGCTTTTGCATATTTATGGTGCTCAACTTGATGATGAAGGAGCTCATAGCATATGAAACATGACATGGAGTCATGTGACAAGGTGGAGAAGGTCAAGGCATGACTTAGCTTGATGGACCAGTTGCAAGTGTGAAGGGCAAGTTGGAGACTTGAAGCGTTTGACTGCGTGGCGGGAGGCTTGAGCAAGACTTGACACCGATGGACGAAGGCAATGGTGAAGAGCAAGTGAAGTCAAGATCGATGAACCAATATGTCACGTGATGATATGAAGTGGATCATATCATTTGTGATAAGTTTGTGCATGAGTTGCATCAACATTGAAGAAGGAGAAGTGGATCATATCATTTGTGATAGGTTGGTGCATGGGTTGCATCAACATTGGAGAAGGAGATGAAATGGAATGCACAAGGCAAAGGCATAACTTAGAGCATTTCATTTCACCGGTCATAGTTGTTTAGAGAAGTGTTTAACCGGGTTGAGTTATAGGAAAAGCCGTACTATCAAGAGGGATGCATAGTAGACTAGCTTGATGAGGATGAGATTGCTCAAGTTACTAGTCTAGAGACGTTTGAGAGACGCAGTGCAAAAACGCATACTTAGAAGAGTGCTTCGGTGGCTTTCTGCTGAGCCACCGGTACTACTGGTCTCCCACCGGTAGTACCGGTGAAGACCGGTGGTACCGGTCAGCTCCCGGTGGGGTTTTCTCGCACGTGAGGGCACTTTGAAGATGTGCTAAAAAATGAACTACCAGTAGTACCGGTGAGCAACCGGTAGTACTGGTCAGCTAACTTTATACAACGGTCGAAAGGCTCCAACGGTCGAATTCCTTGGACCGGTAGTACCGGTGGGACACCGGTAGTACCGGTACTGCTTCGGGAGCTGTGGGGATAAATAGGCCGCCCCTTCCCTTGGGCCGGTACTCAACCCCATTATTCCACTCCTACACCTGAGAAAAAGGGTCCCAAGTGTCTATCTCTCCCTCTATGCTCCTAGGCTTCAATCGATGGTGGATTTGTGAGAGAGAAGTGAGATTTGAGTGTGGACAGGATCGATCTACGACTTGAGTATTCGATTTCCTCTTCTTGCCGGCTTGCTTTGCATTTGTTACTCTTGGATTCTTGGAATCCTAGCCGGCTAGGTGTTCTTTGAGATTGCCCGTGTTGATTCATTTGTGAGGACACCCCGAATCGTTTGTATTACCCCTTCGATCCTTAGTGAAAATCTTGGGCTAACCTTTGTGGTTGCTTGAGGGAGGCAAGGAGGTGGAAGAGACTCCGACCTTTGTGGTCACCTCAACAACGAGGAGTAGGAGCTCCTTTGTGGGGACCGAACCTCGAGATAAATCTTGAGTCTTGCGTGCTTGATGTTGTGGAGATAGTTTCGACTATCTTTTGTTTTTGTGTTCTTCGTGTTCTTTCTCTCTCCCTCAAAGTTCATAGGTTGGGAAGACCCGATCTACAAATTGGAGAGGAACCAATCCAAGCAAAGCTCAACATCATCATCCTCAACCTCAAGGAGCGTGGGGAAAAGCTCGGATCCGGATTCAAAGCTCATCTTCCTTGGATTTCGGTGCTACAGCGGTACCACCGGTAGTACCGGTCAACCATCGGTAGAACCGGTCCTACTACCGGTAGTACAGTTCGGGGTTTGCATTCTTTACTCACTAGCTTATACTTATTGTTTCATACTTGTGCTAGTGTTTAGTGGTTGCTTTAGTAACTAGTATAGCTTGTGTATCTTGCTAGTTACTTTCTTGCTTGTGTAGCATAGAAGTAGCTATTGAGTGACTAATTGACTTGTGTAGTTTTGTTAGTCACATTTCTTAGCTTGTGTAGCTAAGCTTTTTGAGCTCTCTAGTTTGGCTTATGTAGCCTTGCTTTTGAGCATTACTAGTGAGCTTAGGCTTTGTGCACTTTGCTTTCACTAGCATGTGTAGGAGCTCCCGGTTTGCTTAGAGTATTAGTTGCTTAGGTTTGTGTGACCTTATAAACTAGACTTGTTAGGTGAGCTTCCTAGCCCGGCACCGTAGTAAGCTTTCTTATCATAATTTGCTAGGTGCTAGTGTTATAAGTAAAGGGGTGTTGTGTTGGCTAGACCGATAGTTTTAATTCCGCATTTATTTCGGTTAGCCATTGCGATAAGTTTTTAGATACCATTCACCCCCTTCCCCTCTAGGTCAATTAGGTCCTTTCAGTTTGTAATTTGCGAGACGAAACTTTTAAACCTAGTTTTTTTTTTGAGAAATTCTTTTAAGCCTAGTTACTTTATAGTTAGACAATAATTATCAAATATTAGAATGTTATTTTTTTTCAAAAGTCTTTGCATCTAAACAAGACCTACGTCTCTTTCTATGATTCCTGCCGTAGATGAATCCTAAGTAAAATACTAGCATGTGACGAGTCACGCGTGTATAAATACATTTCGTGGCAGCGACTCAAATGTTCTTTTGGGTCCAGGTTCAAATAATCTAGAACCATTGTTTTCATTCGTCGGTCTTTAGATCGTTTGTCAACAGGACCAGGAGGAGGTTTTGAACAGGGAACCTTCTAATTCTAATTAGACCACATAAGTTGGAGTACTACGTACGCACGCATCAACGGAGAGCAAAAAAAAGAAAAGAAAAGAAGGTTCTTGTTCTACTCGTCCATCATGTCTTGTGGAAGACTGGACAGCGGCCACTGGTGCAATAAAGTTGACCATCCAGGCTGAAACGTCAGGCTCGGTATATACTACTCGCATGCACTTTTTTTTACAACATATTCGATGCACTTGGATAAATTGAATTATTCCTCTCATCTCGTCAGAAAAGATAACATATTCTCGCGCTTTAATAATTGAATTATTCCTGTCACCTCATCTGAATCTGAAAAACAAGAGAAAGAAAACGACCGTGAAAGCGGGCAGCGACGCCGCCAACGGCCCAACCCAACGCTGTCGAGGAACACGAAGGAAAGGGCAAGGGCTAGACCGCGAAAGCATTCAAAAGTCAAAAGAGAGGCCCAACCAGACCCAGGTCCCCGGTTTCTGACGACGCTGGTTTTGCCGTCAGGTTCGTTGGGCCGGCGCCGCCCGCGCCCACGGTCGGCGACTCGCCGTGCGCTGCTGACCGCCGTGCCCGCGGCATATCCTGGTTTCGCCAGGAATCATCCCACCCCAGACCCCACCATCATTCTCTCCGCGCTCGCATCGAAAGGGCGGCTGAATCCCACTGCCCACTAATCCACTGCAGCTCTAATAATTTAGATATAATTAGATTCATATAAAAGAGTATTCCACTCCGATTAAATTGTCAAATAATAAAAATGTACTCGTATTTCATAATACATAGGAGCATGTGATACTTGTTAGTGTTGTTTGGAAAAGAACAAATGTACTCTGACCAACTTATAATTCGTTTGACTTTTTTACCTCAACTTTGACCACTCATCTTATTCAAAAAATTTATGTAAACATAGTCAAATTTAAATCATTTATGTAGACTATTTATCACCAAAAGAAATAATATTACACAAAAATTTGAATAAAACGAGTGTTCAAATTTAGGGTTGAAAAAGTCAAACGAACTATAATTTAGAACAAATTAAGTAGTATTCTTTCTAATAATAACTAACGAGGAGGGGACACTTTCTATTGCAGTTGCAACTTCTTCTCCAAGAAGACACTTTCTATTTAATAATTTTTTTCACCATTGCAGGAAAACCTCAAACAAGTGGATGCATCATCATTAGCCAGTGGACGCTGGAGTCACTGACTGGTAGGCCCGCCATCCTCTTTGCCTCTTCATGGCAGTGGGACCATCGCTCCAACTCGAAGAAAATAATGAAAGGGGAAGAAAAAAACAAACAAACGAATTCAGTGGGCACCACGTGTCCCGGCGACTCATGCCTGTCTGTGCCCCGTGCGTACTGCCAGCGCCTTCCATCTCCTCCGCCTCCGCTCGTCGTCGCCGCCCACGGAATCGCAATTCCCCACTCCTCCCTCCCCTCCTTTTTCTATAAAACTCCGGCACCAAATCTCGAATCCCATCTCGCCGCTTTCTGCCGCTCGACCCCGACCCCGACACCGACGCCGACGCCACCGCCGCTCCCTCCCCATTCCCCGTCCTCGACCGACAGAGATCCGGAGCGGCGCGCGATGGCGAACATCGACATGGCGAAGATCCTGGCGGACCTGGAGCGCGGCGAGGCCGACACGCGGGTGCCCAAGACCAAGCTCGTCTGCACGCTCGGCCCGGCATCCCGCACCGTGCCCATGCTCGAGAAGCTGCTCCGCGCCGGCATGAACGTCGCGCGCTTCAACTTCTCCCACGGCACCCACGAGTACCACCAGGAAACGCTCGACACCCTCCGCCAGGCCATGCACAACACCGGCATCCTCTGTGCCGTCATGCTCGACACCAAGGTCCCCCTCTCGCCCTCTCTGTGTTCTGTGTCATGGATTTGCTTGCCTTTGCCTGCTTTAGCTGCATGTGTGGGTTGGCCACGCTTGCCGATTGCCCGATTGGTTGGATCGGGCTGACTGGGTTTGTTTTTGTTTGCCGCTAGAAGGATCTAGTGATCTGTTCGGTACGACGAACTATGTGTGGGTTATTTTTTATCTCAAATAATAATAACCACTCAGTGAGCTTGTATTTTGATCTCAATGGTTTTGGTACAAGGTTTAGATCCTCTTAACTTAATTAGTGCATAGTGCATATATGATTGACGTGTATAATAGTACGAAACTAATGCTTCAAGTAGCTGGTTCCTTAAATAACGCGTGCTGACTTTTGGTAGTTTGACATAAGCGTGCCAAGGGTTAGATTTGCATGCGGCTCTATACTGGCCCTCTTGCAAAGTGCTCATCAGCTCACTCTTGTATCTTGAATACTCCATATGGAATAGAAGCCGTACATCTTGTTGATTGAAGCTACTTTCAGATTTTGTCTGCTTGTTGTTCAAGTTACTGGAAGCCTGGAATGTTTTTGGACTTAAAATGGTTTGATTTGATTGACTGCTTCCTATGGAGTTCATCTGCATCGAGCTTCCAAGGTCTTTATTCCTTATTTATTGACAGTCGCTGCTACTTTTAGTCAAGAGGATGTTAGTTATCGGTTTGTGAAAAAGGAAACAATACTCCATGTTGGTTAAAGTTAGTTTCAGATTTTTTTCAGTATGTTCAATCCTTTTACTTTACATACAGTTAGCACTTTCGGTTGTATGTTCAACTTTAACTACCCAGAGTGCACTGCAAAGTTGGTGGATGTTGACTACTCCTACTTTAGCTGCTGTGGGAGTTAGGTTTTAAGAAATCAATTCTCTCAATAGTCTTGAAGATTGGCAAACTGTAAGCCAAAATATTTTTCTCGGACATTGGCGAGCTCAATGGTTTCAGTAGGAGTATTTAGACATTCATCTAGACCAAAATGAATGCTACATATATGGTTAACACCTGTGATAACATTAGTTACTTTCTTAGGTAATGGGATACTGATTTGCGACAGTTTGACAGAATAGTGCCAAGGATTCGATTTTCCTATGGCTCTATATTTGCCTTGTTACCATTGGTCACTCTTATGTCAACAATTCTCCATGTGAATGGTTGAAATCAGTTCCAAATTTGTTATGTTTTGTTCAGGTTACTTTTGCCACTTCTGGTTATGGTTATGCGTTTAATGGGCCAGAGATTACTTTATTGCTTTTGGTTTTGGATTTGGAATGGTTTCGTTGTCTCTGAGGTTGCAATGCCAAAGCATGCAGTCTCCCCAGATATTCAGGGTCGGTCAATTTTCAATTGATGTTGATCTATAACAGAACTTCTAAGGGTCTTTATTCCTTAATTTCTTGTCAGTTGCCACTAAATTGCTATTTGCTACCTCTTCATTTTCTTATGTTCCAATTCATGGTTCACATGGTCATATTTGTTGGTTTGGCTTCATCATTAAAATTGAGTACAGATATAATATACCTGCTCTTTGCTGCTTATGTAGTTATGTGTCACTCCATGATATGTAGCGAAAATTCTGACTGTATTCTTCTTTTTATGACATTTAAGGTGGTTATATGAAGTGTTCTTACTCAGTCTTTTGTTGCTGCAGGGTCCTGAGATTCGCACAGGGTTTTTGAAGGATGGTAAACCAATTAAGCTTACCAAAGGTCAAGAAATCACTGTCACCACTGATTATGATATCAAGGGTGACGAAAATATGATTGCTATGAGTTACAAGAAGCTGCCTGTAGATGTGAAGCCTGGAAATGTCATACTCTGCGCAGATGGTACTATCTCTCTGGCCGTTCTGTCTTGCGATCCTG
Organism: Microstegium vimineum; assembly: GCA_022036555.1. Lineage (NCBI taxonomy): Eukaryota > Viridiplantae > Streptophyta > Magnoliopsida > Poales > Poaceae > Microstegium > Microstegium vimineum. Next base: position 61,576,943 of record CM039131.1, on the reverse strand, counting down.
ATGCTGGAACTGTGAGGTGTAGGTGTGAGAACACTGCAATGCTTGGTGAGAGAAAGAACTGCAATTTGCCTGGAATTGTTGTGGATCTTCCTACATTAACTGAGAAAGATAAAGAAGACATTTTGGGCTGGGTGTTTCCAAATGATATTGACATGATTGCTCTATCCTTTGTCCGTAAAGGATCAGATTTGGTGACTGTGAGACAGGTTCTTGGGCAGCATGCCAAGCGCATTAAGTTGATGTCAAAGGTTTGTATATACTATCACTGTCGACCTTTAAAAGGGCTATATCAGCTATTTCTCTATCCATAATTTTGCACGACTCCAATTTTTGTTCTGTGTTGAAACCATAGATGCAGAACAATGATTTGCTTGCATCCCTTGTATGAAGCCTTCCCATCTTATTTTTACTGTGAATAACTTGATAACCAGTTTTTGCCATGTTTTATCAGTAACATAAGAAAGTAGTATGTTAGAGTACTCTTTACCAACTAGGCTACAGTGCTTGTCCATGCTACAACTTCACAAGAATTTTTACTTGACCGTTGGTTAGCGAAATACAATTCTGTTACTTTTACTCTCACCTGTTAGGCTGTTTTACTCCTAGCTGAATTCTCCGAAATACTGGATAATTCCGTTATTGTAAAAAAGCCTATCTGTCAAAGTTAGAAAGGTTATTTTCCCTAATTACGAAGCACAAGAAATCTTTGAATTCACTCCTCAAATTGTTTCAGGCTAGTTCATGTCATATATTGCTTCTTCACTGCAATGTCTGGATATAGATGGTTTCCTGCTATAGCGTTGTTCACATGATGCTAATGGACATGTAGAACTTATAATCGTGTTAGTTATGCTGTCATGGATCTGATTTCTTTCATGATATGGTTCTGTCATGCAGGTTGAAAACCAAGAGGGTGTTGTAAACTTTGATGAGATCTTGAGGGAGACTGATGCTTTTATGGTTGCTAGAGGTGATCTGGGAATGGAGATTCCAGTTGAGAAAATTTTCCTTGCGCAGAAGATGATGATCTACAAGTGCAACATTGCTGGCAAACCTGTTGTTACTGCTACCCAGATGCTCGAGTCAATGATCAAATCTCCTAGGCCAACACGTGCTGAGGCCACTGATGTTGCAAATGCTGTTCTTGATGGAACAGACTGTGTCATGCTCAGTGGCGAGAGTGCTGCTGGAGCCTACCCTGAGGTGGCTGTGAAGATCATGGCTCGTATCTGCATTGAGGCAGAATCTTCCCTGGATAATGAGGCAGTTTTCAAGGCGATGATCAGGTCGGCGCCCCTTCCAATGAGCCCTCTGGAGTCTCTCGCATCATCTGCTGTGCGAACTGCCAACAAGGCCAAGGCCGCACTGATTGTTGTCTTGACTCGCGGCGGCACCACAGCCAAGCTGGTCGCCAAGTACCGCCCCAGGGTTCCCATCCTCTCTGTTGTCGTACCTGTGCTAACAACGGATTCTTTTGACTGGACCATCAGCTCTGAGGGCCCAGCTAGGCACAGCCTGATCTACAGAGGTCTCATTCCCCTCCTTGCCGAGGGCTCTGCGAAGGCTACCGATTCAGAGTCAACAGAGGTGATCCTGGCGGCTGCGTTGAAGTCGGCAGTGCAGAAGCAGCTTTGCAAGCCTGGTGATTCCATCGTGGCTCTTCACCGTATCGGCGTCGCCTCCGTCATCAAGATCTGCATCGTGAAGTGATCACCATGACTTGACTCCTAAGTCCTGGGGTGGTTCTCACCGCTGGGATCCATGAAACAGCTTTTCTGCCTCCTTTTTACTGCATTTTTCGGAGACAGATAATTATGTTGTAAGCCTGCTTCTGCTGTTTGCAGTTGCAGGATGTTTTTTGTTCAGATAGTTTTTGGGCTGGTAAATGAGGAGGGAGAGGACTCCATTGATGTTAGTGGTAATAAGATTTGTATCTACGGAGTAGTTCCGTTAAAAGGCTTTTTTTCATGAAAATGGTGGGACGTGCTGTATGTCGGTTCATGGCCGTATTTTAGTGTATACATTATGTTTGTAAACCTGTTTACAAACATTATGTTCTTTATAACTGTTTCTGGGGAGAAGCATAACAAATCTTGCAAACATACGCAGTAGAGATACAAACTGTGAACTACTCCAGTCTGTCAAAAACAGATGCAATTCTAAGTCAAATGATTAGAAATTTGATTAAATGTATATATAAAAAAGATAATAATATTTATTATAGTAAATTAATGTTATTAGATTTGTTATGAAATATTTTTGTAGTATATCTACTCAGACTTGTTATGAGATAAGATGTTTGGTTTGGACTTGAACCAGAATTGCATCTTTGGACGGAGATAGTAACACGCTCTTTTTTTTTAAAAAAAAACAAATATTGGTTGCTTTTGCATGAAATCCATTTCATCGATGACTTGAAGGGACAGGAACATGGAACTTACTTTGCCGGCAAGTGACCATGGACGGATAGATAGACGGATAGGTATAGAGATTCAATTCCCGGCGTGTGCGCGGCTCCTGACTTCACTGGACGTCCGACACCGGCGGGAGACTGCACGCGTAGGCCGTAGGCGTGCGTAGCCATCCGTCCACGGAAAAAGGAAAGAGATGCATCCGTGCCCCGCCGCCACCACGGATGGGTCTCTTTGATCGCCTCCTCCTCGGCGGCGATCTCAGCAGGGGGAAGGAGGACCAGGAGCGCGGTGGCGGCGCCGAGACGTCCGCCATGGGGTCAGACGTGCCGCCGCCGTCGGCCATCCCTCCCCTCTCGGCCGCCGCCGTCTCCGTCGTCCTCCGATGCGCCAGGTACGTACGTACCCGATCAACGTTACTGCCGCCGCCGCCGGGTCGTTCAGCGTGACATGACAGACAGACATAGCATTGCATTGTGGCAGGATCGCGGGCGTGCCGGTGGATCAGCTGCTCCGGCGGGTGGACGCGGAGGAGCAGGCCGGCGGGCCGCTGGAGTACGCCCGGAGCGTGGTGGAGTACTGCTCCCACATCGCCCTGCGCGTGGAGGCCAGGCGCCCCGACCACCTCGGCGACAGGGAGTTCCACACGCTCACCTACGACATGATGCTCGCCTGGGAGGCGCCCGACGAGGAGACCGACGCCGTGTTCCAGGTCAGATCCGCATCGGCTCTTCACCGTCAGAACTAGTAGAACAAAGCACACCGTGTGATCATCTACTGATCAGGATTCGTTGGGGTTTTTTTTTCACGAGGCAGAAAACGGCATTCAGCGTTCTCCGTGACGACGACGGTGGATCCATTTTCTATTCAAGCCCGACGCAGATGGCCATTCAGGTCTCTCGGTTGTTTCCTCCTGTATTTCTTCCCCCTTCCATCAGATCATTCCTGCTTGGTGCTGCCTGATCTTGATCTTGTATCCATCGTGAATTCGTGATATCAATGGGTAGGTCGATGGCAGGAGGACAGTTGGACCCGAGGCATTTGCCAAGATTGCTCCTGCCTGCCCTGCCATGGCGCATCCCATCACCGTCCGTAACCTATTTGACGCGCTCACAAACTCTACTGGAGGACGGCTGCATTTCCTTATCTACCACAAGTACCTCAGAAGCTTAGACGAGTACGTATATATACGCATCGATCCATCCTCACCATTCAGGCATTCACACTGTCTGTCGGAAGCTATCCCATTCTTCTTCTGAATTATGAGGATCACTCACACTCACTGTATATCTCATCTCTGACGTACTCTAGGGCGTTCTGCTCTGCAAAACGTATGTTAGGAGGGCACAAAGCCCCTGCCCTTCAGCTCTCTGACGACGAAGTGATCCTTGACATCCACGGCGCTGCCACAACCAAGCCAGTTCTTCAGCACATCGGGACATCCACGTGGCCTGGTTAAGCACCCTCCTTATGGTAATTTTGATCAGCGCTGCTGAGCTGTGCTTCTTCACGAGGTTCTTATAATGTGTATGGACTGGACGTTCTGCAGGGAGGCTCACGCTGACGAATCACGCACTCTACTTTGAGGCTATCGGTGTTGATTTCTCATACGGCGAGGCTGTTGTGTATGATCTGGCAAAGGACTTGAAACAATCGGTAAAACGTGAGTCCACTGGGCCATGGGGTGCTCACCTCTTTGACAAGGCTGTCATGTACAAGTCCAGCTTGACGTGAGTAGCTGCACAACCGTACATTATGTTGTTATATATATACAGAAGAAAAGGCAATCGTTTTTATCATAGTTGCAATTTGCACATACTGTATTAGACTACCTAACGTATGTTTCTTGCCGACAGAAGTGAACCCGTCTTCTTTGAATTCCCACAATTCAAAGGCCACACTCGCCGAGACTACTGGTTTGCAGCCATCAAAGAGGTTCTGCATGTACACAAGTTCATCAGGAAGTACAGGCTTGCTAGTTTCCAGAAGGCGGAAGCTCTCTCCGTCGCAACATTAGGGATTTTGCGGTACCGCACTGTAAAAGAGGGGTTCCACATACTACCAGCACATTTCAAGACTATCCTTGCCTTCAACTTGGCAGAGAAACTGCCGAAAGGGGACAAGATTTTGGAGGCATTGTATGGCCAGCTCAAGCAGCATTGCCCAAGATTCAGAGGAAGCCAGGATTTCGGTCAGAGCAGTTCTGATGAACTGATGCTTGCTGACCTCTTCCCACTTTCTGCATATACCATGGTGACAATGGGTTTACTAAAACTGAAAGAGGAGGACAATGGTGAAGAGAGGGATTTAAGTGTGCGAGACGTGCAGATTGGAGGAACTAGCTCAGTTCAGATGGCTCTAGAGCGATCGGTTGGGTATTCTGGCAGAGTGGAAGCGGCAAGGGCTACGCTTGATCAGGTCAAAGTGGAAGACATAGACACTAATGTAGCTGTCCTAAAGGTACTGTTTCTTGTTAAGAAATACTAGCTCGTTATCTGCAACTAAAACTGTGGCACATGGCCGAACCTAAACTTCCATTGAACTGTAAATAGCAAGGTTATGTCTTCCAGGGAGCTCATGATCTGGGCTTGTTTAAGAATTATCAATTAATGTACTAACACTGTTTAACTCCCTCCAGGAACTACTATTTCCTTTGATTGAAATAGGCAAAAGGTTGCTCAGTTTGGCCGGGTGGGAAGAGCCCTTTAAATCTTTTGTCTTCTTGTTATGTTTCCTCTACATGGCATACAGGTATTGTTTTATGATATGTGATGATATCATCTGCAATACCTTGAAGTTATTTTTCACAAATTTGGGTTAGAAAAAAGGTCTTTGTGTAAGTAGCAAAAGTTGCCTATTTTTGAGTAAGTCGTTGTTGTCCTTTACTGCAGTGGTTGGATCTGGTTCATGTTTCCTGGCTTTTTGCTTGGTTGTACTCTCTTCATGCTATGGAACAAACATTACGGAAATAGGCGCTCGGTAGGAGCATTTGAGATCGTAACTCCTCCTCGAAAAAGAACCGTGGAACAGCTCCTAGCTCTGCAACAGGCCATATCGCAGCTGGAAGCACACGTGCAAGCAGGGAATATTTTTCTCCTCAAGCTCCGGTCCCTCATGCTTGCAGCATTTCCTCAGGTGACTTCTTAGCTTGATCTCTTCTGCTATGTACGTAGTCGTAGTGTTTGAAACATTGCCATCCTGACCAGTGAAATTTGCTGCTTGAATTCAGAGCACCAACAGAGTTGCAACTGCACTGGTCGTTGTGGCTACGATATTCACATTCATGCCATTGAGAACCATTGTTCTACTGATTCTTCTAGAAGCATACACAAGACAGATGCCATTGAGGAAGAAGAGCAGTGAGAAATTGGTGAGAAGGTTGAGGGAGTGGTGGCTCCGAATTCCAGCTGCGCCTGTACAACTTGTAAAGCCTCGGGACACTAGGAGATGGAGATCAGGGTTGAGATAGGCTAAGCAAGTAAAAAAATGTTGATTTGATTGCTTTAGCCATGTTCCATGCACATTCTTTTGAGGTGGTAGAGATCGATCTCGCTATCGTACCGGTCAAGATGAGTGTTTAAATGAAAGAAAGACCTTGGTGTAAGCTGGGTCTGATTTTAACAAGTGGAAATAGATGAAGGAATGATGTCTTGTTCATTGTAGTAAACATACAGTATATTAGTTTTGCTGATATGACCAGTACCGATTAGGGAAAAAAGAGTGGATGGAAGAATTAAATCTTATGTCATGACTTGTTGTTCGTTGCAACTAAGAATCAGTGAAGCTGATATCTTATCATTTTAATGCCAAACCATTGACTTTAGTTTAAAACTAAGACATAGAGATCACATCTACATTGTTTTTTATTCACTGACTAAACACTTTTAGAACATCTTCTGTCTATTTAAGATACAAAGTAGATTCAGCATGGGTAGCAAAAAAAATATACTCCATCTGATTCAAAATGTGGTCGATTCAGTCCGTCAAACTTCCCAAACATGTCTATATGGAAAGTTGCATGTTCACAACACATGGTTGATGTTATTAATAGATTAATTGCAAAAAATATATGTATTAATGTTATTACTGTAATATAAATTAATTACAGACGCTATATCTATACTAGTAATAGATTTTTTTCTCGTTTACGACCCAAATTTGAAATCCAAGCGAGCAGATGATGCCCGGTCCGGCTGCAATCCAATGCAAGATATTCAAAGGCCAAAGCAGGGCATCACTCATCGGCAATGACAACTTGACCAGTCAACTGCCTGCCACGTGTGCAGCTCTCTCTCTCTCTGCCGGCTCAGTTTATACTAGTACTCTCCGTTTCAATTTATAATTCGTTTGATTTTTTTATCTTAACTTTGACAACTTGTCTTATTCAAAAAAATTTACAAATATAGTCAAATTTAAGTTATTTATGTAGACAATTTATTAAATAAGTAAGTCACACAAAAAAAATACACACAAATTTGAATAAGACGAATGATTAAACTTAGGATTGAAAAAGTCAAACGAACTATAATTTAGAATAGATTAAGCAGTAGTTAGTGCTAGTAACAGTGTAACACGTAATTAGTTGGGTGAATGCAGCAAGGCAAAGGCAGGATTCAGGAACGCGCGTGCCGTACGTGCAGATCTGAAATGGAGAAAGTTTGCCGGCAACAACCTGTTGATCACGTCATCACGGACGAAAACAGCTTCCGGCCCTGTGAATGTTCAACGCATTAACAACAACAACAACCGGGCATGCAGTGCCCAATGGTCAAATGAAACATGCTAGCTTGCCTGCAAGGATTAGGCATCTTCCGTGCAATTAGACAATTACTTATATATATTCGCCTTCTGTCTCTCTGCGTGCCGTGACACGACACGACACGACGACAGGGGTGAGCTCGGCGTGACGACGACATGCATATGCATGGCCGGGATCGATCGCTGTCGCCACACCGACCGTCCGTTCGTTCAGGTCGACGACGACGACAGCACGACGATGCTAGCTAGCTATGAACGGTGTACGTGCGTCTGTACATGCTCCTGGTGGTGTCGTCTCATGCCGACGGTGACTCCTCGCTACTATACATAACATGTCCCCACCACGGTGCGAATGAACCGGCGATCGCAAGCCTGAGCTCTGACTTTCGTGCACGACCTTTTTGCATGCTACAGCCTCAAGTACGGTACGGCACGATCAATTCTGAATCGTACCCGTATCTAGAATTTTGACACATGTGACCTGTATATTGGGGAGCCTGCAACCATTCAACACGCCGGCGGAGCCGCCGTGACCTCAAACGCGTCGTACCGCTGGTGGCGCGATGCGTGTCGAACTGCGACGAAACGGCAACGGATGGCCTCACCAGTGACCACACGACTCACCTGCCCCCAACAGGCAGCAGCTGCTCACTAGAACGCGTACGTACGTACGTAGGTGCACCCGGACGCGGGGCGAGGAGTCAAAACCTCACGAGCATCACATGAGTGAGAACACAAAATCATGTGAGTTCTTCGATCTTCCACGAAACACACGACACGGGACAGAGAGAGAGAAAAGGGGAAAGCGCGGCGGAAGTCAATCACGCCGCCATGGGCCATGCCCATGCGCGCGAACAAGTCAAGGCCAGGCCAGGCCAGCAGCCGTCTAGAAGCCAAGCCAGACATGGCGACGACATATATAGACGACTACAATAGCTTTAACGATCCAGTCGTGCATTTCCTACAGACAGGCAACGCCGCCGCACCACCGGCCACCGGAGAGAAGAAGTACAGGGCCGTGCAGCTAGCAGGTTTGAGAGCATAGCACGCGACAAGCAAGCATGGCAGACTACCACAGGATCCACCCGGTGAGCGTGGGCTCACCGCCGCCACCGCCGGAGCAGGGCAACAAGAAACAACAACCCAGCCACCACGACGACCAGCTGCTGCCAGTGACGGCCCCAGCGCCGTACTCACCAGCGCCGCTACCCCCACCACGCCGCTCACGTCGCAACCGGTGCTGCCGCTGCGTGTGTTGCACCATCCTAGCCCTGGTCCTGCTCGCCGTGGCGCTCGGCGCCACCGCGGGGATCCTGTACCTCGTGTTCCGCCCCAAGATCCCGACGTTCCACGTGGACAGCCTCACCGTGACCCGCTTCGACGTGAACGCCAGCACGGCCACGATCACCGACGCGTTCGACGTCGACGTGACCGCCACCAACCCGAACCGCCGCATCGGCATCTACTACGACGGCGGCGACGTCACGGCCTCCTTCAACGGCACCGTGCTGTGCAGCGGCGCCTTCCCGGCGCTGTACCAGGGCCACCGGACCACCGTGCGCCCGCACATCTCGCTCGCCGGGGAGACGCGCCTCGACAGCGACGTCGCGGCGCAGCTGCTAAGGCAGCGGCAGGCTGGGTTCGTGCCGCTCACCGTGCGTGCCCGCGTCCCCATCCGCATCAAGTTTGGTGCTATCAGGCTGTGGAAGATGACCGGCAAGGCTACATGTAACCTGGTCGTCGATAATATCCAGGCTGGCACGCAGCTCAGCATCCGATCCAATTCCTGCAGTTTTAAGCTTAAGATCTAGATACATAGATTGATGCCTTGATTTCATTTGGCCATATTTTGTTCGAATTGTTTGTACAGTGCATCAGATAGCTATACCAATAAGAGATTACATCTCCTTTTATACGGTGATGAATCCACCTGTTGAGCTCTGCCTCAACATGGGTGGTAGAGGTGTACATTTTCGCTCCATTCTATTCGGCACCTGTACTCATAGCTTGAGTGTATTAATATTCGATATCCATTTGCACTTTTTCAAAAAACTTGGTATGAAATTATTTATATGTGTCAATAAAAAGGCATAGCCATTATTTGAATATATTTATATATTTGATTGATTATTCCCATCGGATTTCATATAAATTTATAAATATGAAATGGCTATGAGTTAGCAATATCAATAAGATTACATCTCCTTATATATTTAAATATTTATAAATTTATTCACGGGTGCAAATATGAGTTTATATGGTCGGGTTACTCGAGTGAAAATCACTTTGCAAAAGAAAATTGTTAAGGAAAAATAGGTCATGTTGCAAACAAACACTACCTTTTCGACTATGTTGAGTAAACAATGGGATCTTTGCAAAAATTCGCCCTTTTGAACACATTGTATCATGTGTAACATCTTTTGGTTTTAATAAATTTATTTTGTAGGCCTTAGATCAAGTTTCATAAAAAACGCATTATATAGAAATTTCACTATCATCAATTCATTTGCAAACGAAAAACATAAGTAATAGAAAATTCATCTATATTCCAAAGAAGGCCTAAATGTTACATGTGCATAAATGGAGACTTACAACTGCATAATCATATTTCACATATACCACCACTCAGACTGAATTGACCCAAAAAGGTCATATTTAGTTTTTTTTTTCAATTGTGCTTCGTTCATAGTTCCTTTCCTTCATAAGTATACTTTTGTATCCTAATTGTATTTTATATGTATTGGATGGAGCGCAAGAAAGCATATATCTATAAATAAAACATTTATGTGAAAGAGGGTTGAGATCTTCCTAGATGAAAAATCTGATATTCAAATCAACTATATTTTGTTTGTTTTTCTATGACAGTCCTGCCACTACCAACTGATGGTAAAGATGCGTGATATTATTTAAGTAAATTCATTCTTACTCATTTTTTACCTATTAGCTAGGTGTAATAATATCTATATCAAACATTAAATATTTTTAATGCATTAGGTTTTTATTTTTTACATATTTTTAACGAGCAAAATTATTGTGGTGTCAAAAACATCATTTGAACATAGTAGGAAACAAATTCGCATGAAGATGTTAAAGAACTACATTAGTTGGATATTAAGGATCCACTTTAATTCTGATGTCCAGATTAAATGATAGGGACACTGGATACAACTTGTTTTTGGCTCGTCGTCACCTGCTTGCATCTTGCCAGCACCCCGGCCGCGCGCGTGTCACCGTAGTATCTTCCTGCACGGCGGCAATGGCTTGCCGCACAGGCACAGGTTGTGTGCGTACGCGGCGGCACGGAACAGGTTGAACGGCCTGGCCTGCGGTATCTGCCCGCACAGCTTGTTGCCTCTAAAGCTGACGTGCCGCACCCCCGTCAGCCTCGTGAAGTTGTCCGGTATCCTCCCGACGAGCTGGTTCCTGGACAGGTCCAGCCACCTGAGCCGCGCCATCTCCGCCATGGACGCAGGGATGGTGCCCCTGACGCGGTTCCTGGACACGTCCAGCCTCTCGAGGCTGCTCAGCTTGGAGACCGAGCTCGGGATCTGGCCGCCGATGGCGTTGCTCGAGACGTCAAGCCACTTGAGCCCTACGCCGCGGGCGAAGTCGGGCAGCGCACCGGTGATCCTGTTCTCCGACACGTCCAGGTGCTCTAGCTTCTGTGCAAGAACAATAGTAGTAGTCCTGTTGGCGTCATGGCTAGCCGCCGCCGTCGACAGGCTTCTGAACAGCTGGGCGATGTCGCCGGTGAGACGGTTGCGGGAGAGGTCCATGGATACCATGGAAGGCAAGGCGTTGCCGGCACTGGTGGTGGGGAGTGGACCGGCGAGCCCGTTTCCTGACAGGTTAAGGTACCAGAGCTTCTGTAGGGCGAGGAGTGATGCTGGGATGGAGCCTACAAGCATGTTGCCATCCATGGCGAGAGAGTTGAGAGACCGGAGGCCGGCGCCGATCTGGGGCGGAATCTGGCCACCGATCTTGTTACGGCTCAGCGACAGGTCCGTCAGGCTATGCAGGGTGCAGAGAGACGCCGGTATCTCGCCGGAGAAGCGGTTGTTGCTGAGGTCGAGCAATGTCAGGTTCCTGAACTGGCCAAGGACGAACCCCGGCACGGCGCCGGAGAAGAGGTTGCTGCCGAGATCAAGGTACGCCAGCCTCGACAGGTTCGCGTAGCTCGCAGGCACCGCGCCGGAGAGGCCGTTCCGGGCGACGTTGATCTGTTCCAGACCGGAGAGTGTCCCGAGCTCCGGCGGTAGCTGCCCGTCCAACCGGTTTCCCGCCAGCGAGAGGTACTGGAGCGACCGTAGCCCGGCGAGGCTCCCCGGGACGGCGCCGGACAGCACGTTGCCCTCGAGGTAGAGCTGCCGGAGCCGCGGCAGCCGCGCCAGCGCCGCCGCCGGGATGGCGCCACCGATCCTGCCCATGTCGCGGACCACCAGGGTCTCCAGGAACTCCAGCCCGCCGAGTGACGGCGACAGCGTGCCCTGCATGTATCGCCGCGCCGCGCCTCCGCCGTTGGGAGGTGGCGGTGCCTGCAGCTGCAGCGCCACGACCCGCCCCGTGGTGGCGTCGCAGGTCACACCCTCCCACGCGCCGCAGCAGTCGTTGCCCGCCCACGTCGCTAGGATGCCAGTCGTGTCCACGACCACGCCCGCCTTGAAGCCCAGCAACGCCGCCCGGTCCGCCGCCGAGCACGGCGGGGACGGCCTGTCGCCGCCACGCGCCGCGGCTGTCACGGCGGCAAAGAGGATGGCGAGGACGCGCAGGAGCCTGGCGGAGAGATGCATTGCTCACGTACTCGTTCTCTGACGACTCGCGCAGGTGCGTGGCCGTCGTGGTCGGCGCGCGAGTATTTATAGCGCGCGAAGGAGAGGACGAACGGGCCGGGACGGGAGCCTCGCGTGCATTCACTGCGCTCATGTGCCGGCCGGGGCACCTCGCGGCAGGGGAGGGGAGCCTAGCGAGCCAAAGTAGCTCACGTCACGGTTACTGCGGCGCATGAGGAGCTGAGGACTTGAGGAGGGCAAGGGCGCAAGGCCATGGGCCGCTCGATCGGCTTTCGAATTCGCCGACGTCACCGGGGGCAACGGGCCGGCCGGTGGTGACGGTACGCGCCGCGCAACACGGGGTGCGTAAGTGATGGGTGTTTGGGCAGCGAAAGGCACTCGGGGCTTGTTTGGAAGGGAGTATTTTCATAGGAAAAGTAGAGGAAATAAAAACAGAGGAAAGTTTTCTGAGCATAGCGTTTGGATCAAAGGATTCTCTAGTTCCTTTTCTGTGGAATAATGTTGCAGGTTTCTTATTTCAAAGGAAAACAAAAATCAGTCTGAGCTCACGTTTTATATTCCTTCACGAAGTACAAGACAACAACACTGCTCAGCATTGGTTACCTTGTGCAGGTCACTGTTCAATCTCTGATGATCTGTAGCTTACGTTCTAAAGCTTGCTTTATTATTTCTAATTTATTTGATTCTATCCTTACAAATTCCTACATTCCAAACACCTCTATCTATATTTTCATGTGTTTTTTCATTCCTCTGTTTTCCTCTACCACCTATATCCCATTCCTGTGATTTTCCCTTTCCTCCATTTTACATTCCTTTGTTCCAAATAGGTCGTCGATGGTCGCCACCAAGATTATTTGATTCTATCTGTCGGGTACGAAGGTAAGGGGTACCCTAAACCCTTCGATAAATTAACGCTAAACATAGCAACTATTTTTAAGGTAGGGACCAGCCCACTGCTCAGTAAGGCATGACCCATCGCTCGAGGGCCCCCTCTACACCAGCTGTGGCAACAAGTCACGGGCCGACCCACCTCGACGCCGAATGACGGACGAGGGGTCGTTCGGACGTCCCCTCGGCCCCCACCTCGACGTCAAGAGACGGACCGAGGGGCGAACGAACGACCCCCCGACCCCTACCTTGATGATAAATGATGGACCGAGGGGCGAGCGAACAACCCCCCGGCTCCTACCTCGACGTCAAGAGACGGACCGAGGGGTGAGCGAACGACCCCCCGGTCCCTACCTCGACGATAAATGACGGACCGAGGGGCGAGCGAACGACCCCCCGGCTCCTACCTCGACGATAAATGACGGACCGAGGGGCGAGCGAACAACCCCCCGGCTCCTACCTCGACGTCAAGAGACGGACCGAGGGGCGAGCGAACGACCCCCCGGCTCCTACCTCGACGATAAATAACGGACCGAGGGGCAAGCGAACGACCCCCCGGCCCCTACCTCGATGATAAATGACGGACCGAGGGGCGAGCGAACGACCCCCCGGCTCCTACCTCGACGTCAAGAAGCGGACCGAGGGGCGAACGAACGACCCCCCAGGCCCCCACCTCGACGTCAAGAGACGGACCGAGGGGCGAACGAACGACCCCCCGGCTCCTACCTCGATGATAAATGACGGACCGAGGGGGCGAGCGAACGACCCCCCGGCTCCTACATCGACGAACGAAGGATGGATGAGGGGTCGAACGAACGACCCCCCGACCTCTACCTCGACCTCTCCGACCCCGTCTCTGCTTCGACCCTACCTCGACGATGAGCGACGGACGACCCCCGGACAAGAGGCTCGATTAACCCAACTGCTCCCGGCATGGGTTAAAGTGAAACCACCTAACGACATGGGCGCCCGCGTCCGCTGTCAAATCCGCCAACTCCCCGTCAAGTCCCCGATTCCTATCAACTGTGCCGCCACTGTCGCCACTACGCGAGTACGGACTCCAGCAGTACCCCTCGGAAAGTGAACAGTGCGACCCTCGACGACGACTTCGGGAATGCGACAGAGCCACGCAGGGCTCGACCCCTCCCTCGACCGGGGGGCTCGACCCCTCTCTCTCCAACAACTCCAGTAGGGGGGCCGTCCCATCCGCCTCGTCCCGCTTCAGCCGTGGGATTCGTGCCCGCCTGCGGACGCTGTGCTGTGGCGACTTCTGCTGCCGCCACGACCTGGGACGCCAGAAGGACGGGAAGGCCATGCCAACACAGTGCTCAACGTTTCTCCGCCAACATTGTGGCTCGGACACGCTACCCATACTGCCACAGTTAGGGCCCTGTACCCTCGGACCTCCCCTTGGTCTATAAAAGGGGACGCCGAGGTAGAATAGGGGGAGGAACGGATCTCACTTTCGCTGGCCGGCTCCGGGAATCTCCGAGACTTCAGTTCAGACCCTCACATTCCACGCATACACACCCTGCCACTCGATCGACCCCTCGGGTGGCGAACCCCGTGTAACACAGCTTGTACCCCCCCTGTACGAGCACGTTTTGGGTGCGAGATAATACAAGTCATCCTCCCCCGCTGGACGTAGGGCCTTCTTTGCCCGAACCAGGATAAACCTTGTGTCCATCTTGCATCACGTCTGAGAGAGGGAGCACGCGATATACAAATTTACTCGTTGGTGGACTTGACCCCCGGGTCATAACACCGACAGTTGGCGCGCCAGGTAGGGGGAATTGCGTGTCGATCAACTCCGAACTACTCTCTCAGATGGATTCCACCATCCCACCGTTTCCATTCACCGCCGTCGTCTGGTTCGGTAGTCTAGGGTTCGTATCCACGGACCAGGGCGATTTCATAGTCTTTCCCTCCGCCCGTGGCCTGGACGCCAGCAGCACCGGTACGCCGGGGCCAGCAAGGGTCAGGCGACGGCCACTCCGCTTGCGCCTCTGGCCTACGATCAGGAGGAGGCGTGAGTGGCTCCGACGCGCTCGTCGTCGTGCAGATTCCGAGGTGCCGAACGCCGTTTCCCCGGCCCCAGCTGGTGATACAGTCCCTTCTCCCAGGGGTCTGTTTGACCCATGCTCGTGGGCCGAGGGCGGGTGCCCCTCTGAGTGGGACTTTGGCTCCGCCGCATCGTCGTCCCCGGGGGCCCCCGCGGCCTCTCCGACACACCCGACCCCGTCACCACCACGTGACCCATTCCCGCGCGGGCACCACGACAGTGCAGGGCTCTCTTCCGTCCTCGCAGCATTGCAGATACAGACACGTGGCGAGTCTCCAGGGACTCCGCCGCGTGCGACGACCGTTCCCGTCGCCACCTCTTCACCGGGCGAGCCGGGACTACCCCGTACATGGGGCACGCTACGGCGGCGCCTGGAGAAGGACGAAAGGGGACCCTTCCCCCACTTCTACCACGCCGACCCCGACTCGGACTCTCCCGACGAGAGTTATGACTCTACCCGGGAGTGCTTCCACCTCGACGAACAAGCCGTCGACGACACCGCGGCCACCGAAGAAGGAGGAGGGGCCAACGCTACACCAGCTCGAGATGCCAACCCCCCAAGTCCTGATAGAGCCGATCCACCCCCAGACGTCCAGATTGCGTAGGTCCAAGAGCTTCTCAGCAAGCTCGAGGAGGAGCGCCTGCGTCTTCAGCAGCTCGAGCACGCCCTCGAGCGGGATCGAGGGCGTCCTCAGGGTGGAGGAGCTCACGAGCGGGCCCGGGAAGTCCACCGGCAGATCGTCGAGGAGGGGGACGTCGAACCCCGAGTCTTCAACCGCGCCAGCCAGAACGTCGTAGCAGCCGCGATGCTGCTCCGCGACATGCCGGCGCCATCGACCCCCCAAGCACGGCGTATCAGGGACGAAATCCAGGGGCTTCTCCAAACTGCGGTCGTGCAGCAGGCGGAGAGCTCGGCCTCGAGGCGTCGAGGGGCTACCTCTGAGCGACAAGTAGTGCCCCCCCGACAAAATCGAGAGGTGTCCGTCCACCAGAACAAGGCGCCCCAGGGCCAAGTCGAGCGACGACCGGTTCAGGAATGCCTCGTCGACGATCGACCCCCTCGGGTGAACAATCGACGTCGGTACGGTGACGCCGAGGCTCGAGGCTACAGCGCTCACCGGAGTGGGCGCTACGACAGCGACGAAGACCGATGTCGATCTCCGGAGCCGCCGGGGCCCTGAGTCTTCGGTAGAACCATCCGGCGGGCCTCCCTACCCGTCTGTTTCCGTCCACCCACCAGCCTGGTCAAGTACAATGGCGAAACCAAGCCAGAGCTCTGGCTTGCCGACTTTAGGCTGGCATGCCAGCTGGGTGGAGCCGACAATGACCACGTCATCATTCGGCAACTTCCACTGTTCCTCTCCGACACCGCTCGAAGGTGGCTCGAGGGGCTACCCCCGGACTTGATCCAGGACTAGCCCGACCTGGTCCGGATCTTCGAGGGCAACTTCAAGGGCACCTACGAGCAGCCGGGCAACCCCTGGGACCTTCGCAGCTGCAAGCAGAAGCCAGGGGAGACCCTCCGCGCCTTCACCCGCCGATTCTCGAAACAGCGCACCGCACTGACCCACATCTCCGACCACGAGGTCATCACGACGTTCATTGCCGGGACAACCTGCAAGGAGTTGGTGCGGGAGCTGGGGCGAAACACCCCCAAGACCGCCAATGAGCTCATGGACGTCATCGCCAACTACGCAGCTGGCGAAGAGGCCGTTGGCGCGTTCTTCCAGATACCCCCAGGGAAGGGGAAAGGCAAGGCAGATGAGCCCGGGGGCTCGGACGACGGGCCTAAGAGGAACAATGGGCCCAGAGGGAACAACGACGGCAATGGCGGCCGGAAGAAGAAGAAGAAGAACCAACTGGGCCGACGCAACGTCGAGCCCAATGTCGAGCCCGACAACGAGCCCGACGACCTTGTCGCTGCGGCAGACAAGAAGCCTCGAGGGCCCCCTCCCGACGGGGGCGTCTTCGATAAGATGCTGAAGGAGCCTTGCCCCTATCATATGGGGCCGGCCAACCACTGACTCGAGGACTGCCGCATGCTCCAAAAGCACTTCGTCCCTCCTGGCTTCAGGAGAGACGACGGCAAAGAAGACCCGCCCTGTGACACCCACGTCAGGGGCGATGTCAAAAAAGGAGGCTTCCCCGAAATCCACGACTGCTACATGATCTACGGGGGACCCTTGACTCGCCTCACCACGCGCCAGCGCAAGAGGGAGCGTCAAGAAGTTTTTTTCCGTTCGAGCCCAGGCTCCGTGGTACCTCGACTGGTCCCATACGCCGATCACCTTCGATTAGGACGACCACCCCGAGCACATCCCCAACGCGGGGGCTTACCCGCTCGTCGTTGGCCCGATCATCCTCAACACCCGCCTCACCAAGGTACTCATGGATGGGGGGAGCAACCTCAACATCATCTACGCCGAGACCCTCGACCTCCTGGGGATCCCGAGAACCATGCTCCTACCTAGCGCGGGGGGTTCCACGGATCGTCCCGGGAAAGAAGGCGCTCCCGATCGGCCGCATCAAGCTACCGGTCTGTTTCGGCGTCCCCTCGAACTTCCGAAAGGAAGAGCTGACCTTCGAGGTGGTCGCGTGGCGAGGCACCTACCACGCCATCATCGGTAGACCGGGATACGCCAAGTTCATGGCTGTCCCGAACTACACCTACCTCAAGCTCAAGATGTTGGGGTCCTCGGGGTCATCACCGTCGACACCTCCTACAAGCACACATACGACTGCGACGTCGAGTGCGTGGAGAAAGCTGAGGCCCGCGAAGATTCGGCAATCCTCGCAGCCCTCGACGACTTGTCCGGAGAGATCCCCGACCCCAAGCAACACGCTGGCAACTTCAAGCCGGCGGAAGACACGAAGACCGTCCCGCTCGACCCCGGCCTCGCAGATGGGAAGGTGCTGACGATCAGTGCCACCCTCGAGCCCAAATAGGAAGCAGTGCTCGTCGACTTTCTCCATGCGAATGACGACATGCTCGCATGGAGTCCCTCGGATATGTTGGGCATTCCGAGGGAGGTCGCTGAGCACTCCTTGGACATCCGAGCCGGGTCCAAACCGGTGAAGCAACGCCTGCACCGCTTCGACGAGGAGAAGCGCAGGATCATCGGGGAGGAGGTCGACAAGCTTTTGAAGGCCGGATTCATCAAGGAGGTGCATCATCCCGAGTGGTTGGCTAATCCCGTGCTTGTAAAGAAAAAGAATGGGAAGGATAGGATGTGTGTAGACTACACTAGTCTAAATAAAGCATGTCCCAAAGTTCCTTTTCCTTTACCACGTATCGATCAAATAGTAGATTCCACTGCGGGATGCGAAACCCTCTGCTTCCTTGATGCGTATTCTGGCTACCACCAAATAAAGATGAAGGAGTCCGATCAGCTCGTGACTTCCTTCATCACTCCCTTCGGCATGTTTTGCTACCTCACCATGCCCTTCGGCTTGCGAAACGCCGGGGCCACCTACCAGCGATGCATGCTCCACGTCTTCGGGAAACACATAGGGCCGACGGTCGAGGCCTATGTCGATGACATCGTGGTCAAGTCCAGAACCGTCGGAAACCTGGTCGGAAGACCTCGAGATCGCGTTTGGGTGCCTCAGGGCTAATCGCATAAAACTGAACCCTGAGAAGTGTGTCTTCGGGGTCCCTCGAGGCATGCTCTTAGGGTACATAGTTTCCCAGCGCGGGATCGAGGCCAATCCCGAGAAGGTAACCGCCATCACGAGGATGGGTCCAATCAACGACTTCAAGAGCGTGCAAAGGGTCACTGGGTGCCTCGCCGCCCTCAGTCGCTTCATCTCGAGGCTCGGAGAGAAGGCCCTACCCCTTTACCGCCTCCTGAAGAAGACGGAACACTTCGCGTGGACCGCCGAAACCGAGGAATCGCTCTCGAGACTCAAGGCCTTGCTCACCTCGCCCCCGGTCTTGGTACCCCCGAGTCCGGCCGAGCCCCTCTTGCTCTACGTCGCAGCAACTACCCAGGTAGTCAGCGCGGTCATAGTAGTCGAGAGGGAGGAGGAAGGACACGCCCTGCCGGTTCAGAGGCCTGTCTACTTCGTGAGCGAGGTCCTTTCCGAGACCAAGATGAGGTACCCCCACATCCAGAAGCTGCTGTACGCGATCGTCCTCACTCGGCGTAAGCTCAAGCACTATTTCCTGGGCCACCCGGTTACCGTGGTCTCATCTTTCCCCCTCGGAGAGATAATCCAGAACCGGGAGGCGTCTGGAAGGATCGCCAAGTGGTCGGCCGAGCTCATGGGGGAGACTCTCTCCTACGCACCTCGGAAGGCCATCAAGTCTCAGGTACTGGCAGATTTCGTTGCAGAATGGACCGACACCGAACTACCCCCAACGCAGGTTCAGAGCGAACTCTGGACCATGTACTTCGATGGATCGTTGATGAAGACGGGAGCAGGCGCCGGATTGCTGTTCATATCACCCTCAGGGGTCCATATGCGCTATGCCATCTGCCTCCACTTCCCCGCCTCCAACAACGTCGCCGAATACGAGGCTCTCGTCAGCGGCCTGCGCATCGCCATCGAGCTTGGGGTTCGACGCCTCGACGTGCGAGGGGACTCTCAGTTGGTGATCGACCAAGTGATGAAAGACTCGAGCTGCCATGACCCCAAGATGGAAGCCTACTGCAAGGAGGTCCGAAAACTTGAGGGCAAGTTCTACGGCCTCGAGCTCAACCACGTCGCCCGTCGGTACAACGAAGCTGCCGACGAGCTGGCCAAAATCGCGTCTACTCGAGGCACGGTCCCTCCCGACATCTTCTCGAGGGATCTGCACACGCCGTCCGTCGACCTAGACTCGGGGCTCCCGTCCTCGAGCAAGGGGTCGACCCACCCCCCTCGACCGATCCCCCCTCGAGCGAGGGAGAGGTCATGGAGATCGACGGGGCCGTCGCAGCGCCAACCCCTCCGACGGATTGGCGCGCGCCTTACCTTGAGTACCTGACGCGAGGCGAACTCCCGGAAGACCGCACGGAAGCCCGTCGTGTAGCTCGACGTGCTAAAACCTTTGTCCTATACGGGGATGGCCGCGAACTATATCGACGAAGCCCGTCGGGTGTACTTCAACGCTGCCTCACCCTCGAGAGGGGAGGGCATTGCTGAAGGATCTACACTCGAGGGCTTGTGGCCACCACGCGGCGCCGAGAACGCTGGTAGGAAGTGCCTTTTGACAGGGCTTCTACTGGCCGATGGCCGTCAACGACGCCAACAAAATCGTTCGAACCTGCCAGGGATGCCAATTCTATGCCAGGCAGACCCACCTACCCGCCCAAGCTCTTCAGATGATACCCATAACTTGGTCGTTCGCAGTATGGGGGCTCGACATGGTCGGCCCCCTGAAAAGAACCAAAGGTGGGCACACTCACCTTCTTGTGGCTATCGACAAGTTCTCGAAGTGGATCGAGGATCGACCCATCGCCAACATCCAGTCTCGACAAGCCGTGCTATTCTTCACCGACATCATCCACCGCTTCGGGGTCCCCAACGTCATCATCACCGACAATGGCACGCAGTTCACCGGCCAAAAGTTCCTGGACTTCTGTGACCATCACCACATCAGGGTGATTTGGTCCGCAGTTGCCCACCCTCGAACTAACGGTCAGGTCGAGCATGCCAACGGTATGGTTTTGCAGGGCCTCAAGCCAAGGATCTTCGATCGGCTGAACAGGCATGGCAGGAGATGGGTCGATGAGCTGCCCGCTGTGCTATGGAGTCTCCGAACAACACCAAGTCGAGCCACGGGTTCTCTCCGTTCTTCTTGGTCTATGGGTCTGAGGCCGTCCTCCCCACCGACCTCGAGTACGGGTCCCCTCGACTGAAAGCCTACAGCGAGCAAGCCAACACGGTAGCCCAAGAGGACTCCCTCGACCAGCTCGAGGAAGCCCGAGACATGGCCCTCTTCAAGTCGCACGGTACCAGTAGACGCTGCGGCGCTACCAACGACAAAAACGTGCGCAAAAGGGACCTCAACGTCAGCGACCTCATTCTGCGCCGTCGACAAAGCAACAAGGGGCGTCACAAGTTGACACCACCTTGGGAGGGACCCTTCATCGTGGCAGAGGTGCTGAAGCCCGGCACTTACAAACTGAAGAACGAGAAGGGCGAGATCTTCACCAACGCATGGAACATCGAACAACTACGTCGCTTCTATCCCTGAGGCCCCAGGGCCTTGTACATTTTCGCATTTATGTACAAATCCTCGAATGAATAAAATGTTCTCGAAACACATTTCACATTCGTTCGCAGCCCGAAGGTAGCCTTGACTTTGCCCCGACAAAGTCGAGCTCCCCTCGGGGCTGACAGGAGGGCACCCCCCTCCTAAGCCCTCGAAAAACTCGAACGTTTTTCGAAACCCGACTCTCCCTCTCGATCTTCGCCTCGAGTATGCTTCATAACTAAGTAAAGGCGCCTCAAACTCCCTAAGGGTCGAGGGTGTCGTCGAGCCAGGGACCCACCTACGCCCCAGGGCTACGGTATCCCCGCTCGCCACCCCCCTTCCAGGGATACGAGCGTGCGTCGAACACTTAGTTCACAAGCGTCGACTCAGGCGAAGAAAAGCAGAGAGAGCTCGAGAAGTAGAAATAACGAGACGCACCCGTCTACAGCACTAAGGTAGCCTCGACTTTGCCCCAGCAAAGTCGAGCCTCCCTCGGGGGCTAACAGGGGGCACCCCCCTCCTAAGTCCCCAAAAAACTCGAATGTTTTTTCGAAACTCGACTCTCCCTCTCGTTCTTTCCCTCGAGTACGCTTCATAACGAAGCAAAGGCGCCTCGAACTCCCTAAGGGTCGCGGGTGTCATCGAGCCAGGGACTCACCTACGCCCCAGGGCTACGGTATCCCCGCTCGCCACCCCCCTTCCACGGATACGAGCGTGTGTCCAACACTTAGTTCACAGGCATCGACTCAGGCAAAGAAAGGAAGAAAGAGCTCGAAAAAACAAAAATAACTATGTATCTCGATCAAAATGCTTTATACACAAAAAGCCCTCGGGGCTTGGCATTGTATCAGTGTAAGGGCCTAACTATTACATGGACCTTCTTGTCCAGATGTGGCTCGCAGGCCCGGGACTACTCGTCGACACCTTCCGAGGGCTACTCGGCGCCATCTCCGTCCACCGAGGGGATCACCTCGGGCTCGAAGAGCTTCGCCAGCTCGCCTCCGGGCACCTCCGCGAGATCCATCAACTCCTGGCACTTCGCGTCGTTCTCCTCCTCGGTCAGCCTCGGGTCGGTGGCGAACCCATCGACGACGAGATTGAGGTCCACGTTGTAGAGCGAGTTGACGACTGCGAGGGCCCGCTTCACACCCACATGCAGGGCGGCATGGACGTTTTCCGTCACCCCCTGCGTCATGGAGTAGAAGCGGCGCAGCAGGGAGTCCCCTCGAGCATCCCCCTCGACCTCCGGCTCCGGCTTGACCGAGAGGTCGTTGCAGAAAGTGTTGATGGCGTCCGCGAGCTTCGCATTGAGGTTCGCTTCAGTCCCAAGGAGGCCCTGAAGGCTGTTCAGGTCCTCGTGGGCGCGGGTCTTATCCACTGCGAGCTCTGCCAAAACAAGCACGCAACACGGTCAAAACCCAAAAGAGCAGGAAGAAGGGTCGAGACAGGACAAATTCTGCAACACTCTCAAAACAACCACCTTGGGCATGCGCGTCCAGGGTGGCGTAGGCCTGCTCGGTGACCTTGAGCTGGCGGCGGACGTCGACAAGGTCGGAGGCATGACCCCTGACCTTGGCCTCGAGGCCCTCAATGGTTTTTCCCGCATCATCGAGGGCCCTCTTCTGGTTCATCGCCACCATGCCCAGGGAGGTCGCGCGGGTCCGAGCCTTCTCCTCCGAGGCGGCCAGTGCGTCGCGCTCGCGGGAGACGGCGTCGAGGTCTCCCCGGAGCCCTCGGATACTCTCGCTCGCCCGGGCCAGCTCCTCCTTCAGCCAGGTGGCCTCCTCCTCGGCCTTGCGCTTGGCCTCGAGGGCAGCGTCCCGCTCCTGCCCGACGGTGACGGAGGACTGAAGGGCGAGGTCGAGCTTCGTCTGCGCCGCCTGCAAGGTCGCCCAGGCTTCCTTCTGAACGGCCTCGTAGCCGGCCCTCGCGTGGGCGACCTTGGATTCGGCATCCTCCCGGACGGCGGCCGCCTCAACCCTCGCGCGGGCGGCCCCATCCTCCGCCCTATCCAGCGAGGCGCGAAGGGTCGAGAGTTGTCCCTGTACCCGGAGAATTTACTGGGACTTCTCGTAAGACCTCACCCGCAGCGCCTGACGACGATAAAAGGGAAAACCGTCAGCAAACAGTGATCAGATATTCCAATTAAAATCTAAGGGAGAGCGAAACCCACCTCAATCCCCTGGCGTATGTCCGTGGAAGCAACCTCCGCAGCGAGGCTCACTGAGCGCTCGAACCAGGCCCGATACTCCTCGATGTGCTCCCACCGTCGGAGCTCGGCCTGGTTGTCAAGCGTTAGGAGGGGCCGCTCGGGTCTTGAGGGTCTGCCAGCTCGAGAACATCCTGGCCCCAGGCCCCGCTGCGAGCGGCGATCCTTTCCTCGACGTCCAGCGT
Source organism: Microstegium vimineum (assembly GCA_022036555.1). Classification (NCBI taxonomy): domain Eukaryota; kingdom Viridiplantae; phylum Streptophyta; class Magnoliopsida; order Poales; family Poaceae; genus Microstegium; species Microstegium vimineum. The sequence continues at coordinate 61,553,459 of CM039131.1, read as the reverse complement.
GACGCCCCGGCGCACGGCGGCAGGATCCATATCGCCTGGGCCACCCCGCGAAGACCCCGGCCAGTAAAACGGCCCTACGCGGTGAAAGACTCGAAAAAGTTAGCACCCAGCAATACAAACCCACTGCGTCTCGAGTAAGTCGAAGTACGGCTTACCTCGAGATGACGAGGCCCCAGCCTCAAGGGGAAGCCGAGCCACCCCCGGTTCCGCCAGAGGGACCACGACGGTGGTCGTCCCCGCCGAGCCCACCAGCTCGGCTACCATCTCGTCCACCTCGGCGGGGTGGGCTCCATCAACATTCCGCCCTGCGTAGGCGCGGGTGTTGCGTCGGGCCGCTCGACCCGACCTTCCTCCTCGAGCCCCGGCGTCGACGAAGGGCCCTCGAGCGCGACGGCAGTCGTGCCCTCGCGCTCGAGCCGAAGTCGAGCTTCCAGCGCGGCAAGGCCCTCGGGCCAACGCCCCGGCGTCGGGTGAGCCGGAGCCTCCCCCTCGATCACGGGGGCCTGGGGCCCGGCCACCTCCACCTCCGCGGCCGCGACCGCCGTCAGCGGAAGCCCCGCGCCCCCCGGGGCGCCAGGTGCGACTTCTTCCGACGGCCGCGCGGGCGCCACGACCGTCGCTTCGGCGGCCACCGCAGGCAGACCCGTCTCCTCGGCCGTCTGAGCAGACACCGAGGCACCCCGCGCCGTCCCCCCGCTCCATCGCCTCCCGGGCCTTGGCCGCCAATGCCACCTCGGGGGTGAGCGTCGAAGAGGGCGGAGCAGCAGGGCCGGCCTCGGCGGCTGCCTGGACCGCGGCCCCCACCTTCAGCTTCTTGGTAGGGGCGAAGGACGCGTCTCCCTTTGGGCGCTTCGACCTGAGAAAGAGACCCGTGCGCAACGATGAGCACAGGTCATTATCAACAAAAAGAAAAATATGGACCACACCCTCGAAGGCGACTTACCCCCTTGGGGCCCGGCGTTTTTTTCCCGGCGACCGTCGGGCTGGTCGAACTCTTGAGCACCGCCGCCCGGGGTCGGGGTCGAGGCGGCTCTCGGCGCCGTCTCCTGGGCAGGGCCCGGCGGCGCCACCGTCAACCGCTTGCTGACCCCCACCTGCGCTGACGGGCCCGACGCTCGTGCGCTCGACGCGGCAGGCTCCGGGGCTCGCTCGATCGACCCCCCGACGAGGATCGCGACGCGCACACGCGCGTCTGCCGCGGCACTTCTTCCTACGAAGCCACCGAGCGCTCCCCCCGTGGCCCAGCTTCGACGGTAGGGGCCGACCTCGAGGTTGACCCCTCCCCTCCACCGGTTTCAACGGCCGCCTGTTCAAGCGCCGTCTCCTCCTCCACATCCCTCCAGTTCACCTCCTCCTCGTCCTCCTCCTCCTCGTCCTCCGCTTCCGAGGGCGACAACTCCTTGTCAAGGCCTTCCCGCCTCTAACGGGCCCGACGCTGCTCTCTCCGCCTCTCTCTCCCGGGCCCTCTTGGACGTGGCCTTCTTGGCTTTGTCCTTGTCGGCCTTCTGCTTCTCCGCATGGAGGCGCCTCGCCTGCTTCGCGGCCCGGTCCTCCTTCACTGGCGGGGCGAGGGTCGGAAGGACACATTCCCCTGCGGAACGCGAGACAGTTAGAACACGGGGAAAGAGGACGGAAAGGGCGAGCGCGAGGACTCTAACAAGAGGAGAGGACCTTACCAGCTCAAAGAAGCCCTCGTCCGGCTTCATGGGGATCTTCGCGACGTTCTTGGCGGTGAACGACCCCGCGAAGAAGCGGCGCATGCGGCGGACCACCCTATCCGGGGCCAGTTCGTCTTCGGCAAGGCGACAGCCCGAGAGATCGACCCCCGGACCCATCTCGTCGATGCGGAGGGGTCGAGCCATCAGTGGCACGACCCGCCGCCGGTGGAACGCCGACGCGGCGATCTCCGCCGTGAGCCCCTCCTCCTTCAGGCGCCTGAGCGCGTCCAGCAAGCCCTTGAGGCGGTCCTGCTTGTTCGTCGGGACGCCATATCCCCAGCAGTCGGGCTGGGCATCGAGTGTCCTCCCGGTGTACGCCGGGAGCAGATCGTCGTCGTTCCTCAGGTAGAACCACCCGAAGTACCATCTGGAGTGGCTCAAGGACAACTTCCTCGGGATCCAGCACCCCGGCTGCTTGACGAAGATGCAGCAGCACCCGGCCCTGATGTCCGGCGGGTACCCTTGTCGACCGAGGCGTGGAAGATGCTGGCCTTGAAGATATGGAGCCACAGCTCCCAGTGGGGCTCGATCCCAAGGTAGCCTTCGCACACCGCGGCGAAGACCGCCGCCTGGCAGACGCCATTGGGGGTGAGGTGCTGGAGCTCGACGCCGTAATAGTGGAGAAGCGCGCGCAGAAAGCGGCTGGGTGGGGCGCCTAGTCCCGCCCGGTGGAAAATCTCGAATGACACCACGTACCCCTCCGGCGGGTTGGGCTCGGCGTGGTCCGGTGCCGGAAGCAGCCACTCCGGCCTCTCTGCCATGGTAGCAGGCCGGAGAAGGCCACTCTCCACCAATCCCGTCAGGTGCGAGGCGGTCACCGAGGAGGCGGGCCAGTCATCGGGGCCGACGAGGTCGAACTTGGCCATGGGGACGGTGGTTTGCTCGGACTTAGGGGCGGACGGTACGTTCGCTATCTTTCTCTTTCTCTCTCTCGCTCGCGCGGAGCTCCGGCTCGCGAGATGCCTAAGGCAGAGGCGGAGAGAAGAAGGCAAGGAAGACGAAGACTAGGAGGCGGGGAAGGCAAGTGCGCGGAAAGAGCACCCGACTCCTCACCTTCGCTACTTATACGCGGGAGGCCAACGAACGGATCCGGCAACAGGCAAGAGAATCTCCGCATTTAATTCGCCTGTACTCCCCTCCTCATATTCCTCCAGGATAAGGCGTCCCGTCCCATCATCGGGCTCCGCACCGCACTCCGCCCTACAACCGCCACTGTTGCGCCGAACGGACATCGCCTAAAAAGGCGCGCGGACGGGAACGTCGTCTTCGAGGGTAAGGAATCTTGAGGCAGCGAGAGCTAGCCCTCGAAAGAGGGTTCGACAGCTACCCTCGAGTACCCGAGGCCAGAAATGACCTCGGGTTAGGACCTCGGTCCACCCCCAAAATCTCGAGGGGACAAAGGCCGGCCTACGAACAGGCTCGATAGCCCCCCTCGAGTACCCGAGGCCTGACAGGGCCTCGGGTCGTCAACTACAGTTCGTTCCACGACCTCGAAGGGGTAAAGGCTGGCCTGTCCAGGGGTTCGACGGCCTCCCTCGAGAGCTCCAGCACAGGTATGTCCCCAAGTTCAATACAACAACCACCTACTTTTCCCTCGGCGGTCCACAAGGCAGGACTCCTCCTCCTGAGGATAGCGTCGGATGATGAACCATCCGTCAAATCTTGAGGAAGCGAAGGCTGGCCCTTACATAGGGTTCGATAGCCGCCCTCGAGTACCTGAGGTCAGGAAGGACCCATGGTTAACGGACTCCGGTCCACCCCCAAATCTTGAGGGAGCGAAGGCTGGCTCCACGAACGGAGTTCGGCAGCCGCCCTTGAGTACGCGAGTCAGGGATGTCTCGGGGAGGCCAGGCGTGTGCCCCTAGCTCGAGAACGAACTCTCGAGGCTCCCTGGGACATATCCGAGGCATAACCTAGGAATACCTAAGGATCCCTCCGCTGGGAGGCATCGAGCCACCAACTCCTATCGAATGGGGTTGGCACCTTGGTAATCCACATGGTCGTGCTTAGTAAGCCGTACAGCTTACTTAAAAATGAGAACGCCTCCGGGCCACTAGTCGACCCCTATCGAATGGGGCACGAGTTCTGACTCGGATTTTTACCCGTACTGGGCACCATTTCTAATGGACTCATGCCCGAGAACAGCTCACCAAGGACTTCGGGCTCGTCCTAACGAGGATAGCACGATGCTCTTCACCCCATAATCCGAACGCAAGGATCCGTGGGAAGGACGCTATGAGTTAGTGAAGGCCTAGCCATTCGAGGGCTCGAGGGCCCGACTATGCACGACACCCCTCGACAAAAGAGGGTCGAAAAACTCGTGACCTGGCAGACAGAGTCGACCTCTCGGGCGGGGCGCTCTGACTCCAGTGGTGCTCGAGGGAGTGAAGGCTCGCCCTCGGTAGGGTTCGACAGCCGCCCTCAAACACTTCTCTTTTCAGGGAAAGGAATGGAATCGGCCCCTCGACAGGGTGCCACGCCTCCAAGTATCCTTAAAAAACCCCTCGATACAACATATTATAGCCCCCAGAGGAGTTCTTAATCACTCCTCTGGGGCCTCGGGGGCTACCCCCGCGGGGTGCGCTCGCACGCACCCCACGGAGAATCGAACCTCCACTAACCCTGCAGGCCAAGGACAAAACCTCCGAGTAATCCTTACTCCCTCCAAGAAAACGTGTATCATAGCCCCCAGAGGAGTTCTAAATCACTCCTCTGGGGCCTCGGGGCTACTGTCGGGTACGAAGGTAAGGGGTACCCTAAACCCTTCGATAAATTAACGCTAAACATAGCAACTATTTTTAAGGCAGGGACCAACCCACTGCTCAGTAAGGCATGGCCCATCGCTCGAGGGCCCCCTCTACACCAGCTGTGGCAACAAGTCACGGGCCGGCCCACCTCGACGCCGAATGACGGACGAGGGGTCGTTCGGACGTCCCCTCGGCCCCCACCTCAACGTCAAGAGATGGACCGAGGGGCGAACGAACGACCCCCCGGCCCCTACCTCGATGATAAATGACGGACCGAGGGGCGAGCGAACAACCCACCGGCTCCTACCTCGACGTCAAGAGGCGGACCGAGGGGCGAGCGAACGACCCCCCGGCTCCTACCTCGCTGATAAATGACGGACCGAGGGGCGAGCGAACGACCCCCCGACCCCTACCTCGACGATAAATGACGGACCGAGGGGCGAGCGAACGACCCCCCGGCTCCTACCTCGACGATAAATGATGGACCGAGGGGCGAGCGAACAACCCCCCGGCTCCTACCTCGACGTCAAGAGACGGACCAAGGGGCGAGCGAACGACCCCCCGGCTCCTACCTCGATGATAAATGACGGACCGAGGGGCGAGCGAACGACCCCCCGGCCCCTACCTCGATGATAAATGACGGACCGAGGGGCGAGCGAACGACCCCCCGGCTCCTACCTCGACGTCAAGAGGCGGACCGAGGGGCGAACGAACGACCCCCCGGCCCCCACCTCAACGTCAAGAGACAGACCGAGGGGCGAACGAACGACCCCCCGGCCCCTACCTCGACGATAAATGACGGACCGAGGGGCGAGCGAACGACCCCCCGGCTCCTACCTCGACGATAAATGACGGACCGAGGGGGCGAGCGAACGACCCCCCGGCTCCTACATCGACGAACGAAGGATGGACGAGGGGTCGAACGAACGACCCCCCGACCTCTACCTCGACCTCTCCGACCCCGTCTCTGCTTCGACCCTACCTCGACGATGAGCGACGGACCAGGGGTCGAACGGACGACCCCCGGACGAGAGGCTCGATTAACCCAACTGCTCCCGGCATGGGTTAAAGTGAAACCACCTAACGATATGGGCGCCCGCGTCCGCTGTCAAATCCGCCAACTCCCCGTCAAGTCCCTGATTCCTATCAACTGTGCCGCCAGTGTCACCACTACGCGAGTACGGACTCTAGCAGTACCCCTCGGAAAGTGAACAGTGCGACCCTCGACGACGACTTCGGGAATGCGACAGAGCCACGCAGGGCTCGACCCCTCCCTCGACCGGGGGCTTGACCCCTCTCTCTCTCCAACAACTCCAGTATGGGGGCCGTCCCATCCACCCCGTCCCGCTTCAGCCGTGGGATTCGTGCCCGCCTGCGGACGCTGTGCTGCGGCGACTTCTGCTGCCACCACGACCTGGGACGCCAGAAGGACGGGAAGGCCATGCCAGCACAGTGCTCAACGTTTCTCCGCCAACACTGTGCCTCGGACACGCTACCCATACTGCCACAGTTAGGGCCCTGTACCCTCGGACCTCCCCTTGGTCTATAAAAGGGGACGCCGAGGTAGAATAGGGGGAGGAACGGATCTCACTTTCGCTGGCCGGCTCCGGGAATCTCCGAGACTTCAGTTCAGACCCTCACATTCCACGCATACACACCCTGCCACTCGATCGACCCCTCGGGTGGCGAACCCCGTGTAACACAGCTTGTACCCCCCCTGTACGAGCACGTTTTGGGTGCGAGATAATACAAGTCATCCTCCCCCGCTGGACGTAGGGCCTTCTTTGCCCGAACCAGGATAAACCTTGTGTCCATCTTGCATCACGTCTGAGAGAGGGAGCACGCGATATACAAATTTACTCGTTGGTGGACTTGACCCCCGGGTCATAACACCGACACTATCCTTACAAATTCCTACATTCCAAACACCTCTATCTATATTTTCCTGTGTTTTTTCATTCCTATGTTTTCCTCTACCACCTATATCGTGTTCCTGTGTTTTTTCCCTTTCCTCCATTTTACATTCCTTTGTTCAAAACAGGTCCTCGATGGTCGCCACCAAGAGGAGGGGGTACTCGATGTGCTGTCGTGGTTTGCCGTTGCTGCCTTCAGTCCACTAGTGTGGCCGTGGGCCGTGGCACATCACTCGTCCCCCATCCGTACCCAAAATAAACTCGTTTATTAGGAGCTATAACTGTTTCCAAATCTGATTTGATTTATTGAATTATGTATTGTGTGATCATATTTTTCTCGAGTGCACAAGAACGATGTGTATATATTTATGTGTCGGGTAGAGAGGTAAGGGGTACCCTAAACGTGTGATAGATCTAACACTCAACATAGCAACCATTTTTAAGGCAGGACCCGATCAGCCGTCCGAGTCAATGAAGGAAGGCCCGTCACGCAAAGGTTTCCTTCACCGGCAACAAGTAACGATCGTGGGCCGGCTCATTGCGGGAAACACAGAAGGCAGGATACCCCTCCGCCTCTACCTCGACTGACGGACAGGGGTCGAACGAACGACCCCTCCGCCCCTACCTCGACTGACGGGTGGGGGTCGAACGAACGACCCCTCCACCATGCCTTGACCCCCCGAATGACGGAAGAGGGGTCGATCGAATATCCCTCAACCTCAACGCCTCGACCCTGATTGACGGACAGGGGTCGAATGAACGACCCCTCCGCCTCCGCCTCAACCTCGAATGACGGACAGGGGGCCGATCGAACGACCCGCGCGCAGGAGGCTCGGTCAGCCCACCTGCTCCCGGTATGGGTTAAAGGGGATCCGATGCGCCTACCTGCCCCCGCCTAACGCCATGGGCGCCCACTACTGCTGTCAAATCCATCAGCTCACCGCCCATGCCCGGGACCTCCGTTGACCGTGCAACCGCTGTAGCCACGTTGCAAGTACGGAATCCAGAGGCACCCCTCGAGCCATGAACAGGGCAGCCCTCGACCGTGTCTTCAGGAATACGACAGGGTCACGCCGACCTCGACCCCCCCCCTCGACCGGGGGGCTCGACCACCGTCCCCAACCACTCCGGCATGGCTCCCGTCCAATCCGTCTCGCGTCAACTGTGGGACTCATACCCGTCTACAGAAGGTCAACCCTGCTGTGACGTGACGTGCCGTGACGTCCAGTCCGCCATCACCATACTCCGAAACACCGAAAGGACGGGAAGGTCACGCCGCTACAGCGATCGACGTCCCTTCGCCAGCATGGCGCCACGGACACGCCTCCCATGCTGCTACAGTTTAGAACTCTGTACTCTCGTACCTCCCCTTGATATATAAAAGGGGACGCCGGGATAGAAGAACGGGCATTCGCATTGGTAAGGACAGAGGCGTAGACGAATGCAAATATGAAGGCGTATTCGTATTGGACATCAACTCTGACCCGCATACACCACACACCCGATTGCTTGATCAACCTTTCAAGCAATCAACCGACCACCTAGGATAGTCCTGCTAGCCCCAGGCCTCAGCTCATCTTGAGCACCCCCGTGTAAACTTGCTTGTACCCCCCTGTACGAGCACTTCGGTGCGAGATAATACAATCCATCCTCCCCCGCTGGACGTAGGGCCTTCTGCGACCGAACCAGGATAAATCTTGTGTTCTTCTTGCATCACGTCTGGGAGAGGGAGCACATAATATACAAATTTACTAGCCAGTGGTCCTGACCCCCTGGGTGATAACACCGACAGTTGGTGCGCCAGGTAGGGGGATTTGCGTGTCGATCAACTCCGAACTACTCTCCCAGATGGATTCCACGATCCCATCACTTCCATTCGCCACCATCATCTGGTTCGGGAGCCTAGAGTTCATGTCCACGGGCAACGGCCACGACATGGTTCTACTCTCACCTAGTGGTATGGACAGCAGCAGCTCTGGTACTCCGGGGCCAAGGAGGACCAGACGACGGTCCCACCACTCGCTCCTGTCGCCTGCGACCAGGAGGAGGCTCGAGCGACGCTGCCGCACTCTTCACCGCGCGGATCCTGAGACGTCGGATGTCGTCTCCCCGGCCTCAGCTGGTGACACAGTTCGTCCCTTCGGGAGCTTGTTTGACCCATGCTTGCGGGTCGGGGGCGGGTACCTCGCTGAGCCTGACTTTGGCTCTCCCATACTGTCATCTCAGAGGATTCCCGTGGCTTCTCCGACATACTCGGCCGCGCCACCACACAGCCTGTTTCCACATGAGCTCTACAACAGCGCCAGACTTTGTTCTGCTTTTGTAGGCTCGCAGATATAGGCACGTTATGGGTCCTCAGGGAACCTGCTACGTACGACGATCAACCTCGCCACCATCCCTCCGCTGGATGAGCGCCCCGAGCCACAACGAGCCCCAGCCCTAAGGTGTCACACCTGGGGGACGGTACGGCAATGGCTGGAGGAGGAATGCTGTGGATCGTTCCCCAACTTCTACCATGGCTACCCCGACTCAGACTCCCCCGACGAGGGTTACGATCCCACGCGGGAGTGCTTCCACCTCGACGGTCAAGTTGACTCCCAGGACGACATCAACGACGCCGCGACCACGGACGAAGGAGGAGGGGGCAACGCTACCCCGGTGCGAGACGTCGCCCTCCCGGTTCCAGTCGAAGCCGATCCACCACAGGACGCTCAAATCGCGCAAGTCCGAGAGCTGCTCGCCAAGCTCGAGGAGGAGCGTCTGCGACTCTGGCAGCTCGAGCACGCCCTCAAGCGAGATCGCGGGCGGCCACAGGGTGGAGGAGCCCGTGAGTGGGCCCAGGAACTCCATCGACAGATCGTCGAGGAGGGGGCAAACGAGCGCCACGTCTACAACCATGCCAGCCAAAATGTCATGGCGGCCGCAATGCTGCTTCGTGACATGCCGGCACCATCGACGCCCCAGGCGCGACGCATCAGGAGCTTCTCCAAACCGTGGCCGTTCAGCAAGCGGAGAGCTCGGCCTCGAGGTGCAGAGGAGCTGCTTCTGAGCGGCGGGACGTGCCCCCTCGACAAGATCGAGAGCTATCTGTCCACCAAGACAAGGCGCCCCAAGGCAGAGCGGAGCGGCAACCAGTTCGAGACCGCATCCTCGATGATCGACAACCGCGAGACGCGCGATATGACATCAACGACAACAAACGATGCCGACACGGTGACGCTGAGGCTCGAGGTTATAGTGCTCATCGAGGTGGGCGCTACGACAGCGACGAGGATCAACGTCGATCCCCGGAACCACCAGGGCCACGAGTCTTCAGCAAGGCAATCCGACAAACCGCCTTGCCTGTTCGTTTCTGTCCACCCACCAGCCTGGTCAAGTACAACGGCAAAGCCAAGCCGGAGCTCTGGCTTGCTGATTTCAGGTTGGCATGTCAGCTAGGAGGAGTCGACGACGACCACGTCATCATTCGACAACTCCCGCTCTTCCTCTTCGACACCCCTCGAAGGTGGCTCAAGGAGCTCCCCCCGGACTTGATCCATGGCTGGCCTGACCTGGTCAGGATCTTCGAGGGGAACTTCAAGGGCACCTACATGCGGCCAGGAAACTCCTGGGATCTCCGCAGCTGTAACCAGAAGCCAGGGGAAACACTCCGCGACTTTACCCGGCGGTTCTCCAAGCAACGTACTGAGCTCACCCACATCTCCGACCACGACGTCATCACGGCGTTCGTCGCCGAGACAACCTGCAAGGAGCTGGTGCGGGAACTGGGGCGGAACACCCCCAAGACCGCCAACGAGCTTATGGACATCGTAGCCAACTATGCAGCTGGCGAGGAAGCCGTTGGCGCGTTCTTCTATGCAACCCCAAGCAAGGGGAAGGCCAAGGCGGACGAGCCTGGGGCTCGAACAATGGGCCCAAGAAGAACAATAACAACAACAACAACAAGAAGAAGAACCAGCCAGGTCGATGCGACGGCGAGACCTACGATCTTGTCGCTGCGACGGACAAGAAGAAGCCTCGAGGTCCCCCTCTCGAGGAGGGTGTCTTCGACACAATGTTGAAAGAGCCCTGCCCCTATCACAAGGGACCGGCCAACCACAGCCTCGAGGACTGTCGCATGCTCAAGAAGCACTTCTGCTCCCTCGGCCTCAAGAAAGACGACAAGAAGGAGGACCCACAGGACGAGGGCGACGGCAAGAACGGGGGCTTCCCCGAGATCCTCGACTGTTTCATGATCTTCGGGGGACCCTCGACCCGACTCAGCACGCGTCAGCACAAAGAGTGAGTGTCGGGAGGTCTTCTCCGTTCGAGCTCAAGCTCCTTGATACCTCGACAGGTCACACGTGCCGATCACCTTCGATCAGGACGACCACCCCGAGCACATCCCCAACGCAGGGGTCTACCCACTCATCGTCGACCCGATCATACTCAACACCCACCTTTCCAAGGTGCTCATGGATGGGGGAAGCAGCCTCAACATTGTCTACGCCGAGACCCTCGACCTCTTGGGGATCCCAAGGACCATGCTCCTGCCCAGCGCGGGGGGATTCCACGGGATTGTCCCAGGAAAGAAGGCACTCCCTATCGGCCGCGTCAAACTACCCGTCTGCTTTGGTACCCCCTCGAACTTCCGGAAGGAAGATCTAACCTTCGAGGTGGTCGCATTCCACGGTACCTACCACGCCATCATTGGTCGACCAGGATACGCCAAGTTCATGGCGGTCCCGAACTACACCTACCTCAAGCTAAAGATGTCGGGGCCCAAGGGAGTCATCACCGTCGACACCTCCTACGAGCACGCTTACGACTGCGACGTCGAGTGCATGGAGAACGCCGAGACGGTCGAGGAGTCAGCCATCCTCACGGCCCTCGACGACTTCTCCAAGGAGATCCCCGACCCCAAGCGGCACGCCGACAACTTCAAGCCTGCGGAGGACACCAAGACCATCCCGCTCGACCTCGGCCACGCGGATGGGAAGGCGCTGACGATCAGCGCCACCCTCGAGCCCAAACAGGAAGCCGTGCTCATTGACTTTCTCCACGCGAATGCTGACGTGTTTGCGTGGAGTCCCTCGGATATGTCGGGCATTCTGAGGGATGTCGCCGAGCACTCCTTGGACATCCGGGCCGGATCCAAACCGGTGAAGCAACGGCTGCGCCGCTTCGACGAGGAGAAGCACAGAATCATCGGGGAGGAGGTCGACAAGCTTTTGAAGGCCGGATTCATCAAGGAGGTACATCATCCCGAGTGGTTAGCAAATCTCGTACTTGTCAAGAAAAAGAATGGAAAGGATAGGATGTGCGTAGACTACACTAGTTTAAATAAAGCATGTCCCAAGGTCCCTTTTCCATTACCACGTATTGATCAAATAGTAGATTCCACTGCGGGATGTGAAACTCTCTGCTTCCTTGATGCGTATTCTGGCTATCACCAAATAAAGATGAAGGAGTCCGATCAGCTCGCGACTTCCTTCATCACCCCCTTTGGCATGTTTTGCTACATCACTATGCCCTTCGGTTTGCGGAACGTCGGGGCCACATATCAACGATGCATGCTCCATGTCTTTGGAAAACACATAGGACCGACCTCGAGGCCTACGTCGATGACATCGTGGTCAAATCCAAGAGAGTCGAGAAGCTAGTTGGGGACCTTGAGATCACGTTTGGGTGCCTCAGGGCAAATCACATAAAGCTGAACCCAGAGAAGTGTGTCTTCGGGGTCCCTCGAGGCATGCTCCTAGGGTACATAGTTTCCCAACGCGGGATCGAGGCCAAGGATCTTAAGGGCGTACAAAGGGTCACAGGGTGCCTCGCTGCCCTCATCCGGTTCATCTCACGGCTCGGGGAGAAAGCCCTCCCCCTTTATCGCCTCCTTAGGAAAACAGAACACTTCGCATGGACCGTCGAGGCCGAGGAGTCGCTCTCCAAACTCAAAGATTTGCTCACCTCGCCACCTATCTTGGTGCCTCCGAGCCCAGCCCAGCCCCTCTTGCTCTATGTCGCAGCAACTACCCAGGTAGTCAGCGCTGCCGTAGTGGTCGAGAGGGCGGAAGAGGGACATGCCCTGCCGGTTCAGAGGCCTGTCTACTTCGTGAGCGAGGTACTTTCCCAGACTAAGACGAGATACCCCCACATCCAGAAGCTGTTGTATACCATCGTCCTCACTCGGCGCAAGCTCCAGCACTATTTCCTGGGCCACCAGGTTACTGTGGTCTCATCTTTCCCCCTCGGGGAGATAATCCAGAACCGGGAGGCGTCTGGAAGAATCGCCAAGTGGTCGGTCGAGCTCATGGGGGAAACTCTCTCCTACGCCCCTCGGAAGGCCATCAAGTCTCAGGTATTAGCAGATTTCATTGCAGAATTGACTGACACCCAACTACCCCCGGCGCAAGTTCAGACCGAGCTCTGGACCATGTACTTCGACGGATCGTTGATGAAGACGGGGGCAGGCGCCGGATTGCTGTTCATATCACCCTTAGGGGTCCACATGCGCTATGTCATCCGCCTCCACTTCCCCGCCTCCAACAACGTAGCCGAGTACGAGGCCCTCATCAACGGTCTGCGCATCGCCATCGAGCTCGGGGTCCGACACCTCGACGTTCGGGGAGACTCGCAGTTGGTAATCGACCAAGTGATGAAAGATTCAAGCTGCCACGACCCCAAGATGGAAGCCTACTGCAAGGAGGTCCGAGGGCTCGAGGACAAATTCTACGGCCTCGAGCTCAACCACATCACCTGCCGGTACAACGAAGCTGCTGACGAGCTGGCCAAAATCGCGGACACTCGAGGTACAGTCCCTCCCGATGTATTTTCGAGGGACCTTCACAAGCCCTCCGTCAACCTAGGCTCGGGGGCTCCTGTCCTCGAGCAAGGGGCCGACCCACCTCCCCCGACCGATCCCCCCTCGAACGGGGAAGAAGTCATGGAGATCGACGAAACGGCCTCAACACCATCCCCCTCGACGGACTGGCGCTCACCCTACCTCGAGTATCTAATACGGGGCGAGCTCCCAGAAGACCGCACCGAAGCCCGACGCATAGCCCGACGTGCCAAAACCTATGTATTGTATGGGGATGGCCCCGAGCTGTATCGACGCAGCCCTTCCGGTGTACTTCAACGTTGCCTCACCCTCGAGGAAGGGAGGGCACTACTAAAGGACCTACACTCGGGGGCTTGCGGCCACCACGCAGAGCCAAGAATGCTGGTAGGAAGCGCCTTTCGACAAGGCTTCTACTGGCCAACGGCCGTCGCCGATGCTACCAAAATGGTTCGATCTTGCAAGGGATGACAATTTTACGCCAGGAAGACTCACCTGCCTGCGCAAGCTCTTCAGATGATACCCATAACTTGGCCATTCACAGTATGGGGGCTCGACATGGTCGGCCCCCTGAAGAAAACAAAAGGTGACCACACCCACCTCCTCGTGGCCGTAGACAAGTTCTCGAAATGGATCGAGGCTCGACCCATCGCCAACATTCAATCTCAACAAGCTGTGTTGTTCTTCACAGACATCATCCATCGCTTCGGGGTTCCCAATGTCATCATCACTGACAATGGCACGCAGTTCACCGGTCAAAAGTTCTTGGACTTCTGTTACCACCACCACATCAGGGTGAACTGTTCCACAGTCACCCACCCTCGGACTAACGGCCAGGTCGAGCGCGCCAATGGTATGGTTTTACAGGCCTCAAGCCAAGGATCTTCGACCGGCTAAACAAACACGGCAACAGATGGGTCGATGAGTTGCCCTCTGTCCTATGGAGTCTCAGAACGACACCAAGTCGAGCCACGGGGTTCTCCCCGTTCTTCTTGGTCTATGGGTCTGAGGTTGTCCTCCCCACTGACCTCGAGTATGGGTCCCCTCGACTAAAGGCCTACAACGAGCAAGCCAATGCAGCAGCCTGAGAGGACTCTCTCGACCAGCTCGAGGAAGCCCGCGACGTGGCCCTCTTCAAATCAACAAAGTACCAGCAGACGCTGCGGCGCTACCACGACAAGCACATACGCAAAAGGGACCTCGAAGTCGGCGACCTCGTACTGCGCCACCGACAAAGCAACAAAGGGCGTCACAAGCTGACGCCACCTTGGGAAGGACCCTTCATCGAGGCGGAGGTGCTGAAGCCAGGGACTTACAAGCTGAAGAACGAAAAGGGCGAGATCCTCACCAAAACGTGGAACATCGAACAACTACATCGTTTCTATCCCTAAGGCCTCGAGGCCTCGTACATTTTCCACATTATGTACATTTATCACATTATGAATGAACAAAATGTTCTCGAAATACATTTCACATTCGTTCATAACTCTAAGGTAGCTTCGACTCTGCTCCAGCAAAGTCAAGCCTCCCTCGGGGGCTGACAGACCCCCCCCCCTCCTAAGATCTCTAAAAACTCGAACATTTTTTCGAAACTCAACACCTCTCTTTCCACCTTTGCCCCGAGCACGCTTCACGGCTAAGTAGAAAACGCCTCGAACTCCCTAAGGGTCGAGGGCCACCGATCCGGGGACTCTCCTATGCCTCAGGGCTATGGTACCCCACTCGCTCCCCCCCCTCCAGGGATACGAGCGTACGTCGAATACTTAGTCCACAAGCAACGACTCAGGCAAAGAGAAATAGAGACAACTCGAGAGATAAAAACGCCCAGATGCATCTCGAGTAAAATACATTAAAGATAAGAAGCCCCTAGGGGCTCGACATCATATTATCACAAAAACTAATCTATTACATGGACCTTCTTGTCCAGATTTGGCTCACAGGCCTCGACTACTTGTCGCCATCGTCGTTCGGTGGGGGAAGCACCTTGACCTCGAATAGCTTCGCCAGCTCACCGTCGGGCACCTCTGCGGCATCGATCAGCTCATGGCATCTCCCCACGTTCTCTTCATCAGTCAACCTCGGGTCGACGACGAAGCCGCTGGCGACGACGTCAAGGTCGTAGACGTAGCTCAAGCGGACCACCGCGAGCGCCCGCTTCACGCCTATGTGAAGGGCGGCACGGACTTGCTCCGTCACTTCACGCGTCGCGGCGAAGAGCCAGCGCAGGAGGGAATCCCCACGCACGTCTCCCGCAACCAGTAGCTCCGGCTCGACACCCACGCCGTCGCAGAAGGAGGAGATGGCGCCCTCGAGCCTCTCGTTCAGGCTCGTCTCCGCCCCGAGGAGGCTCTGAAGGCTAGTCAGATCCTCATAGGCTCGGGCCTTGTCCCCTTCGAGTTCTGCCAGAACGAACACAGGACTCAATCAAAACCAAAAAGCAGGGGAAGGGTCAAGACCAGGCAAGCTCAATAACACTTCTAAAAAACTCACCTTTGGCATGTGCCTCCAGGGTGACGTAGCCCTGCTCAGACCTCTGAAGTTGACGGCGGACGTCGACAAACTCCGCAGCTTGGTCACTATTTTTAGCCCGGAGGTCCTCGATGATCTTGCAAGTACCATCGAGGGCCCTCTTCTGGCTAGCCGCCACCTCTCCCAGAGCGGCGATCTGGGCTCGGGCCTTCTCCTCCGCGACCCCCAACGCATCACGTTCGCGGGAGACGGCGTCAACGTCCCCCTGGAGTTCCTGGACACATTCCGCCGCCAGATTCAGCTCCTCCCTCAGCTGGGTGGACTCCTCCTCAGCCTTGCGCCGGGCCTCCTAGGCAGCGTCCCGCTACTGCCCGACCTCGGCGACCTCCTTGAGGGCGGCCTCGGCCCTCGACTGCGCCCGGGAGGCCTCCTCCTGGGCGGCCTTGGCCTCCTCCAGCGCGGCCGCCACCTCGACTTTCGCCTGGGCGGCCTCAGCCTCCGCCTTCTCCAGCGAAGCACGGAGGGTGGGAAGCTACTCCTGCGCCCGGAGGATGAATTGGGACTTATCGTACGACCTCGCCCTCAACACCTGACAGGGACGAAAAGGAAGGCCATCAGAAAAGAGCAACCAAGTAACCCAAGCAAGATCAAAGGAAGAACGAGGCTTACCTCCATCCCCCGGTGCAGATCCGCGGAAGCAACCTCCGTCGACAGGCGCACCACATGGGCAAGCCACGCCTGGAACTCCTCCAGGTGCTCCCACTCCCCGAGCTCGGCTTGATCGTCGAGCTTGAAGAGGGTGCGCCCTAGGTCTCGGGGGTCGGCCAGCTCGAGGGGCTCCTGCCCCCAGAACCTGTTGCGGCGGTTGATCCTCTCCTGGACCTCCCGCATGATGCCCTGGCGCATCTCGAGGTCACCCCTGTGGAGCACCACCCGCTCCGCCAGAGTAGGGAAGGGAGCCGCCCCCTCGAGCTGGTCACTCCTGGCCTCGGGGTCATCATGCAGGGCCGCCGCAGGCCCTCCGAGCCATCGCCTCTAGGCGGAAGAGGTCCCCGCTGTGAGAACAACCCTGCGCGGTGAAGAAAGCAAACGATCAGCACCCAATGCCGCAGGCTCACTGCGGGTCGACTAAGTTAGAGGACGTATCACCTCGAGACGACGATTGCCCGACCTCGAGACGAGGCCGAGCTGACGCCTCGGACATTATCACGTCCGCCGCGCCGCTTCCCTGCAGCGCCGCAACGGCCCCCTCCGGTTCCGATGAAGGGGCCATCGCTGCGGCCATCTCCATCGGGTCCACCAGCTCCGCCACCATCTCAGCCACCTCTTCATCGGTGGCCTCCACCGCCGTCCCCGCCAGCTTCGCCGTCGTCATCGCCCCCGCCGTGGGTAATCCCGAGGCCCCCTCGACGAGGGTCTCCACCGGCGCGGCGACGGCCGCTCCCTCCTCTCGCCGCGCCCCCTCGTGCTTGCGCCGCTGACGCGCCTCCCACGATGCGAGGTTCTCCGGCCACTGCCTCGACGCCGGGCGCTCCAACGCCTCTTCTTCGCCGGGGGAGGCCGAGCCGACTACCTCCGCCTCTACGGCGGCTTGGGGCTCGACCCCCTCCGTCACGGCCATCGTCGACGCCGGCTCCACGCCTCCCGAGGCTGTTGCGGTACCCCCCTCGGACGGGGTGGTGGGCGTGGCCTTGACAGCCACTCCGACGGACCCCGCCGATGCGGCGAATCTACCCGCCTCCTCCTCCACTCGAGCCCGCTCGACGGCAGATTGCGCCTGCCCGCGCCCCATCGCCTCCCGCGCCTTCGCCACCCACGCCTCAACTGGGGCGAGGGTCGAGGGAGACGGGGCAACAGGGTTGGCCCCGACGGCCATCTTGGCCACAGCCCCCGCCTTTAGCCTCTTGGCCGGAGTGAGGGACGCGTCCTCCGACAAGCGCTTCATCCTGAAAAAGAAGCCCATACGCGACGGTAAGCATCAGTCGTAACCGACAAAAAAATACTCAGAATCGACAGGGAAGCAACTTACCCCAGCGGAACCGCGGGGGTCCGACCACTTGACCTCGAGCCGCTCGGGGGCTTCTGCGAGGCATGCCGGGAGCCACTTCTCCCAGCGCTCGACCGGGTGGGTGCCGGAGGCGTGCTCGACCGACCCCTCGACGGAGATCGCGACGAGCGGCTACATGTCTGCCGCAACACCTCGCCTTGAGTAGCCGCGGGACGATCACCCCGCGACTCGGTTCTAGCAGCCGGGGGCGACCTCGACGTCGACCCCCCTCCTCCTCCGCTACCGGAGGTCGCCCTCTGCTGCTTGGGTGCCGCTCTTTCCTCCTCAAGCCCACGCCACGGCTCAGCCTCCTGCTCCGACTCCTCCTCCTCCCGCATAAGGACGATACTCGTCAGGTCAAAAGCGAAGGTCCTAACCCGACACCATCACGACATGGCATTATCTTTAACAACCTTATCGCCGCTCGACCCCTCATCCTCGTCCTCCTCCGAGGGGGACTCCTCCTCAGGGAGGTTGGCCTGCCTCTGCCGGGCCTGGCGTCGTTCACGCTCTTCCCTCTCTCGGGCCTTTTTGCCCTTGTCCTTCTTGGCCTTGCCCTTGTCCTTCTTGGCCTTGCCCTTGTCCTTCTTGGCCTTCTTGTCCTGCTCGGCCTGAAGACGTCTCACCTGGGAGTCGCCCTGCTCATCCTTCACCGGTGGTAGCGACTTCCGGAAGATGACGTTCCCCTAAGGGAACGCTAGGCAGTTAGGACGCAGGCAAAGGAGACAGACACGACAGACAAGAAGACATTGACGGAGAAAAAGGAGCCGTACCATCTGGACGTGGCCCTGGTCTGGCATCATGGGGATGCCGGCGACGCCCCCCACCTTGAATGCGCCGGCGAAGGAGGCGCGTAATCGGTGGACCACCCTCTCGAGGGGCACCTCGTCCTCCACGAGGCGACACCCCGTGAGATCCGCCCCCGGGCGCATCTCGTCAAGGCGTCGCGGGCGAGCCATCAGCGACACGACTCCCCACTGGTGGAACGCCGACGCCACGATGGTCGTCGTAAGTCCCGCCTTCTTCAGATGGGAGATCGCGCCGAGCAGGTGGTCGAGGCGCTTCTGCTTCTTCTGCTCGACGCCGTACCTCCAGTGGTCGGGCCTCAAGTCGATCATCCTCCCGGTGTAGGCAGGGAACAGACCGTCGTCGTTCCTCAGGTAGAACCACCCAGAGTGCCATCCGGAGTGGCTCGACGTGAGCTTCGCCGGGATCCAGCAGTCCGCCCTCTTGAGGGAGATGCTGCAGCAGCCTGCCCGGACCATCCTGCGGCTACCGCTGCCGGCCGAGGCATGGAATAGGCTCGCCTCGAACAGATGGAGCCACAGCTCCCAATGTGGCTCCATCCCCAGGTATCCTTCGCACACGGCAGTGATTACCGCCGCGTGGCAAATGCCATTGGGGGAGAGGTGTTGGAGCTCCACGCCATAGTGGTGGAGGATCCCGCGCAGAAGACGGTTGGGGGGGATCCCAGCCCCGCTCGGTGGAAAGCTTCGAAGTTGACCACATACCCCTCCGGCGGGTTGGGCTCAGCGTCCTTCCTCGGTGGCACTATCCACTTCTGCCGGTCCACGGAGGTGATGGGTCGGAGAAGGCCGCTCTCCACCAAGTCTCCCAAGCGCGCCACAGTCGCTGACGACGGAAGCCAGGCGTCAGGGCCGCGCAAGCTGTAGGTGGCCATAGGAGCAGGGAAGCGGATGCGCTCGGATGCGGGGGTGGAAGGTATGTTTCCGATCTCTCCTCCCCCTCTCTCGCGCACGCAGAGATCTGGCTCAGTGGGCGACGAAGGCAACGGCGAGAGGAAGGAGACAGGGAAGGCAATGGCAAACGTGCGGAAGCCGGACCCCCACCCCCAGTATTTATAACCGGAAGCCCAACGGGCGGATCCGACAAAAAGGCAAGTAAGTTTCCGCATTTAATGCGCTCACCAACCGCCTCTTCGTATTCCGTAAGATAAGTTGCACTCGTCGCGTCATCGGGCTCCGCGCTGCACGCCTCGCTGCACCCTATGCCTGCCACGGCCGAAGTCGAACGGACATCTCCTAAAAAGATGCGCCTACGGCGGACAATGTGCAACAGTGGGCATTATCTTCGGAGGTAAGCAACGGACGTCGACCCGTCCGACGAAAATCTCGAGGGGACGGGGGCGGGCCCTCGAACGGGGTTCGACAGCCACCCCCGACTACCTGAGGTCAGAGAAGACCTAGGGTTATGGACTCCGGTCCACCCCCAAATCTCGAGGGAACGAAGGCTGGCCCTCGAACGGGGTTCAATAGCCACCCTCGAGTACCTGAGGTCAGAGAAGACCCAGGGTTATGGACTCCGGTCCACCCCCAAATCTCGAGGGAACGAAGGTTGGCCCTCGAACGGGGTTCGACAGCCACCCTCGAGTACCTGAGGTCAGAGAAGACCCAGGGTTATGGACTCCGGTCCACCCCTAAATCTCGAGGGAACGAAGGTTGGCCCTCGAACGGGGTTCGACAGCCACCCTCGAGTACTTGAGGTCAGAGAAGACCCAGGGTTATGGACTCCGGTCCACCCTCAAATCTCGAGGGGACGAAGGCTGGCCCCACGAACAGGAGTCGACAGCCGCCCTCGAGTACTCGAATCAGGAATGATCCGGGAGGGGCCAACACGAGCCCCACGAAGCGGACCCAACAAAAAGACAGGTATGTCCCCGCATTTAATATACCTACCTACCTACCCCCTTGTATTCCACAGGATAGGACGTCACCTTCAGAGGTAAGCAACGGACGTCGACCCATCCGTCAAAATCTCGAGGGAGCAAAGGCTGGCCCTTGCACAGGGTTCAACAGCCGCCCTCGAGTACCTGAGGTTAGGGAGGACCCAGGGTTACGGACTCCGGTCCACCCCCAAATCTCGAGGGGGCGAAGGCTGGCCCCACGAACGAGGTTCACAGCCGCCCTCGAGAATGCGAGTCAGGGGGCCGACGCGTGCCCCTAGCTCGAGAACGAACTCTCGAGGCCCCCGGGACATATCCAAGGCATAACCTAGGAATACCCAAGGATCCCTTCGACGGGAGGCATTAGGCCACCGACTCTCATCGAATAGTGTTGGCACCTAGGTAATCCACGCAGTATTTCTTAAATGAGAACGCCTCAGGGCTTCTATCGACCCCCGTCGAAGGGGCACGAGTTCTCACTTGGATTTTAGTTGAATTTATACCCATTACCAGCTCGCAGAGGACTTCGAGGCTCGTCCTTACGAAGGCCCACAGAGGACGTCGAGGCTCGTCCTAACAAGGATAGCACGATGCTCTTCGTCCCACAATCCGAGCGCAAGGATCTGTGGGAAGGACGCTAGGAGGTAGTGAAAGCCCAGCCACACGAGGCTCGAGGGCTAGACCACGCACGACACCCCTCGACGAAAGAGGGTCAAAAACACTCGTAGCCTGGCAGATAGAGTTGACCCTTCGATAGGGCACTATGACTCCAGTTTAACCCTCGAGGGAGCGAAGGCTGGCCCTCGGAAGGGTTTCGACAGCCGCCCTCGAGCACTCCTTTCCCAAGGAGGTGAAACTCTCGTAGCCTGGCGAACATAATTGACCGCTCGATAGGGTGCTATGACTCCAGGTAATCCTAACTCCCCTTGATAGAACACACGTCAAAGCCCCCAGAGGAGTTCTTAATCACTCCTCTGGGGCCTCGGGGGCTACCCCCACGGGGTGCGCTCGCGCGCACCCCGCGGAGAATCAAACCTCTTACTAACCCTGCAGATCATCGGCAAAAGCCCCTATACGGATTCTTCTTATCCGCATAGAGGCTCGGGGGCTACTGTCGGGTACAGAGGTAAGGGGTACCCTAAACATGTGATAGATTTAACACTCAACATAGCAACCATTTTAAGGCAGGACCCGATCAGCCGTCCGAGTCAATGAAGGAAGGCTCGTCACGCAAAGGTTTCCTTCACCGGCAACAAGTACCGATCGTGGGCCGGCCCATTGCGGGAAACACAGAAGGCAGGATACCCCTCCACCTCTACCTCGACTGACGGACAGGGGTCGAACGAACAACTCCTCCGCCCCTACCTCGACTGACGGGCGGGGGTCGAACGAACGACCCCTCCACCTTGCCTTAACCCCCCGAATGACGGAAGAGGGGTCGATCGAATATCCCTCAACCTCAACGCCTCGACCCTGATTGACGGACAAGGGTCGAACGAACGACCCCTCCGCCTCCGCCTCAACCTCGAATGACGGACAGGGGGCCGATCGAACGACCCGTGCGCAGGAGACTCGGTCAGCTCACCTGCTCCCAGTATGGGTTAAAGGGGATCCGATGCGCCTACCTACCCCCGCCTAACGCCATGGACGCCCACTACCGCGGTCAAATCCATCAGCTCACCGCCCATGCCCGGGACCTTCGTTGACCGTGCGACCGCTGTAGCCACGTTGCAAGTACGGAATCCAGAGGCACCCCCTCGAGCCATGAACAGGGCAGCCCTCGACCGTGTCTTCAGGAATACGACAGGGTCACGCCGGCCTCGACCCCCCCTCGACCGGGGGCTCGACCACCGTCCCCAACCACTCCGGCATGACTCCCGTCCAATCCGTCCCGCGTCAACTGTGGGACTCGTACCCGTCTACAGAAGGTCAACCCTGCTGCGACGTGACGTGCCGCGACGTCCAGTCCGCCATCACCAAACTCCGAAACACCGGAAGGACGGGAAGGCCACGCCGCTACAACGATCGACGTCCCTTCGCCAGCATGGCGCCATGGACACGCCTCCCATGCCGCTACAGTTTAGAACTCTGTACTCCCGTACCTCCTCTTGATCTATAAAAGGGGACGCCGGGATAGAAGAACGGGCATTCGCATTGGTAAGGACAGAGGCGCAGACGAATGCAAATACGAAGGCGTATCCGTATCGAACATCAGCTCTGACCCGCATACACCACACACCCGATTACTTGATCGACCTTTCAAGCAATCAACCGACCACCTAGGATAGTCCTGCTAGCCCCATGCCTCAGCTCATCTTGAGCACCCCCGTGTAAACTTGCTTGTACCCCCTGTACGAGCACTTCGGTGCGAGATAATACAATCCATCCTCCCCCGCTGGACGTAGGGCCTTCTGCGCCCGAACCAGGATAAATCTTGTGTTCTTCTTGCATCACGTCTGGGAGAGGAAGCACGCAATATACAAATTTACTAGCCGATGGTCCTGACCCTCTGGGTCATAACACCAACATTATGTTAAGATAGAAAAAGAATGGCATACATCGCGTGATTGGTAGCTCAACGCATACTCAGTCGGTATATACACAACTTGCTCCAAGTACGGATGGTCTTAGTTACACCATGATTAGAAAACTAAGACCGAGATGATATCTAATGACAATTATTTGTTATCATAAATATTAATATATTTTATAATATTTAGTTACACTCTAGAATGAAAAAAGTAAAGATTGTCATTATAATTTTGCTAAATTGAGATATGCACTCATACTCTACCTGTCCCTTTTTATTTGTCGCCAGAAAAGCGTGATGTCCTCACAAACACGCTTCCCTAAAGACACTTAAAAAGGAACAGAGGGAGTATGTCACTGACTTGTGTCGTTGTGTGAGCCCTATATTCCAGTTAGATACTAATGACATATCTCTGTATTTCGTTTAAAAAAATATATTGTTTTTTACAAGTTAATGCTAAATATGTATGTAAAAAGTACTATCATACCAAATAAGTAGTCTTAGGTTAATCATAAAGTTTATTTCTTTATATAAATATATTAGAGAACATAAATGCTAATATTATTTTATATAAATTTAGTTTTTTTAAAAAAAAATAACTTGGTTCAAATCTAGAATTTGTACTCTTTTTTTAGATCTCGGGAGGGAGTACACAAGTGATGGTGAATGTTGATGGAGCGGAGCCGAAGGATGTGCGGTTTCATAGGCTTTTTTTTTTTGACGAGTTAAAGGTTTCATTCATAGGCTTTACAGGCAGCTCCGGGTCACGGGGAATACACGCTTGAATCATGGCTACATCTCGTTACAACTTCTGCAGGATTGTGTTCCCGTTTTATGTCAAGTGTCAGAGACACGCAAGATTATTTAAGATCAGCTTCGTAAAGCATCGTGTTCGTATTCGTATTCGTATACTCTCATGCTTGCTCCATTGTGTAGTGCTAATCCGGAAATAATATTTTTTCTCTGGCCTTGCTGACTTGCTTGACTAATACGAGCTTCTTTTGAATTGAAACTCACGCTATGGTTTTGGCATATATGGGCCGAAACTTACATGGTAGTGTAGTGTGTATGCATGATGCGTCCTAAGCCCACTCCACTCGGCAGACCTGGGCCGCAGCAGCTCTACTGTGCTTCTAGCCCAGTAGGCCATTCGCACTGCTGCGAGATCAGACTCCCGGGCCAACTAACCAACGTCAATACACTTGGCTTTTGCCTTCCACTCAAAAAAAAAAAAAACCTTGTCTTTTGCCTCTCTCATCGTTGTGGTTCAATTGTCCTCAAACTTCGAAATCTGGCATCGTAGCTGCGGCTCCATACTAATCACCGGCTCCTATGTTGGTTTGGAAGAAATGAAAGAACCACGACTTTATAAACAAAAATGCCTCTTTCGCCATACACTTTGAGCTCTCAATATCATTTAAATTATATTTTCTAGCTTCATTTGAAGCCGTTTTGAAGGGGATTTTCCCCATTTCTTAGTTAAAAAATCTAGTAAAAACTCAATAAGTCTTTCAAATGTTTCTAAGCTTCTAAATTTTTTAATAAAAATCTAGAGACAAACTGAGGTACAAATAAGTCCAAATAAAATATTTAGAGCACATGGAAACCATGTCTAGAAGCTATTAAAGATAGATTTAGCTCTTAGAAAAATGAAAACAATATACCAAAAAATATTAAAAATCCCAAAACATTATAATTGATGTTGAATACCAACCGTCTCTAGAAATTACTGAATTTCAAAATTGGGATAAGAAAGGCAACAAAGTGTTTTAATCTTTTGCATAAAAAAACAAAGTGTTTTAATCTTGGAGAGGTCCACTAGGAAACCCCCTAAAATGGCTTCAAACAAAACCTTTTGGGTCTTTAATGACTTCAAAGTAAAATTCATCAATCATAAAGTAGTAGATCTCTTTGAGAACAAGTTTGATATAAAAAGTTTGTCTTTATCCGACTTAATTTGAAAATGTAATAAATTTTATTGTGGTTCACCTAGTTTTAGAGGCGACCTAAATTGCGAACCTCATTTAGAAATTCTCCATTTCTAGAGGTAGCTAGAAAGACTAGCTGTCTCTAGAATTAACATTTTTAGAGGAATTTTTGACGAATGCCTCTAAAAATAGAGAGTAGTTCTAGAGATTTCTATAGATGGATCGCCTAATAATCCATTTTTAAAGATGAATTTTGATAGAGCTGTCTCTATGAAAAAGAGCCATCACTAAAAATGGTTTATTTAGCGATAGGATTTTTCTCGGGGGTTTTAAAGTTATTTTGAGTCAATTTTCTTAGTTTATTTAAATTACCAGGCATTTAGGATTTACCAAATTTTTAGGATAGAGAGATATTTTGAATATAAAGGTTTTGAGTAGGGGATATGGTGTCTAGTTTTAGAGTTAGACAATAGAAATAAAACGAGGTAGTTTAAGAAGGTAAAATAAATAGATACAAATAACAATATATATCTTCTCGTAAATGAATCTCTACTATAATTAAAATCTTCGGAAAGCCCCGCACTCCTTCTCACCCACGCCTTCCGTAGCGTTCAATTAAAAAAACGCTACGCTCCGGCCGCCGAGTAGAGAGCCATAACCCACGCGACGGCTAGGGTTTCGGCCGACGGCGGCCGCGCCCGGTGCAGACTCCCACGTCGGTCGCGCCTCCATCTCCCTCGCCTACATACGTACTTCCAGTGGCGGCCAGGCGGGCGGCCAGGCTACCAGGCAGTTGGCCGGCGAGCGGAGTGGACGGGCCCTCAATCGCGACACAGCATGTCGCCCCCAATACTCGCCGACACTCGTGCTCTACGCATGCCGGAGCTGCTCTAGCTGGCTACCGACACGCACAACACCCGCACAGGGAACGACCTCCAATACAAGCCAATGGTGAGTTGGCGGCGGCCAAGTCTGCAGTTTTGTGTCTTTCCCCTCCTTTCTTGTCTTGGATCTGAGTTCTGATGTTGGGGAGCATGAAACTGACGGCAAGGTGGAGTTCCCACGGCTTGAGTCGCTGCTCATAGGTCTCTCCAGCAAGTAAATTTTTGTGTGCGCTAACACTCGGATTGGCCACCGGATGGGTCGGTTTGCAGTCAACACCGCTAGATTTCCCTATCGGCTCTAACAATGGAGACCAGGTGTCATTCGGTGTTCTCCTTCTCCCTCAGATTGCATTTTTCTTCTGATATTTTTTTTTCTTTTTATTTGCTGTGGATGTGGATGTGGGTGTTGCTGTGCATAAGAAGGATGAGGATAAAGCGCACGAGAAGAAGCTCAATGATTTATTCAAGGTCGGAATCAACAACGTAAGCTTCCTTGGAAATCAGAAACCTGTGTGATCTTCTTTCTGAAAATTCACTTCTTGGCAGTAGATACTGTGTACCGAGGTTACCCATCAAAACCAACATACTGTGTACCGAGGTTACCCATCAAAACCAACATACTGTGTACCGAGGTTACCCATCAAAACCAACATTTTGTACACAAATATTTGTATCTCTGTATAATGAGTCAAAGGGGCTCTGTGTAGTGGTAGATTGTAACTAATCTGTGATTGGCTCTGTTGGTGTACAAATATTTGTTTTTTTTCAGGGTTTTCATCGGTGTGAATTTTTTTTGTTGTAACTTTTTGTTTTGAGTGTTAACTGTTAAATTTGTTTTGTACTTAAGTACTTTGTACTTGTTTTTATAACCAATCAGTGCTTGCTTGTTAAGGGATGGAAAGCTGAGGCCAGCTGGAGTTTTGCTTGTGGAAAGAGGAATAAATACGAGGAGGATCACACATCTGTCGTTAGAGAAGTACACTTCTGTCTATCATATTCCTGCATGCAGTTTACCCTTTCTGAGTGCACCCTCCAATTCCTTTGAAGCATATTGTACTTGCAGCAATGAAATATATATTCTAGATTGGCAAAATATATCTTTAGAGGACCTCTGCAACAGGGCTGGAAATCTGTGGTCAGGTGATTTCAGCTAAGTTGAGAGGGTGTTTACCCCTACTCGTTACCTGATAAGAATGACTTCCAATCATTAATCAGTAGTTTACAAACCTGTAGGTGTTGAGGCCATAGTATACTCACAAATTATCAGAATTTTTGCAAAGAAGATTTGGCGCAATTACATAAAAAAGAATAAGTTATGTCTTAACTTTGGGTAGCATTTCTAACAATCAAGTTGCTGCTGCCTGTCTTCTTTCGGTAATTCTGTTAGACGTTTAAGATGTTGTTTCCCCAAATCTATGACAAAAGAGAGCTCTTGAGCTGATTTTGTTAGTGCTCAGGGATCTGCAGGCCCCAATATTTGGTTTGCTTAATATCATAGGAGTTTCTTATTTAGAAGGGAGGAAGCAAAGGACGGTTAAGAGCCTTTCCTTGATGTTGTGTAACGAAACAGAGGTATTACAGAATGTTAAGGATTCCTGATGTTTCAACTCTAGCATGTCCTTTTTATCTGAATTTTAGACATGTCATTTTCATATTGTTTAGGGCAGTTTAATTATTAAACGAAACTCATATTTGAATCGTGTCAGTGCAATGCCGATTTTCTGATTATTCATTGGATATAGTTTGAGTTGCTGGCCTGCAAAAGCATCTTGTTTATCAGATATATATAACACTTAAAAATGCCAGGAGCAGGCATGCATCAACAGGTACAAGCCAATGCCTTGATCTTTTCAGGAGAATCAAACTTATCGAATTTAACAATTAGTTGTCTGTAATTGACGATGCATGGTCGGACACTTTGTACTGTAGGTGACAAGAATATGCGTGCTTTGAATGCGGTTTCAGT
Source organism: Microstegium vimineum (assembly GCA_022036555.1). NCBI lineage: Eukaryota > Viridiplantae > Streptophyta > Magnoliopsida > Poales > Poaceae > Microstegium > Microstegium vimineum. The sequence goes on along the minus strand of CM039131.1, from coordinate 61,525,757 downwards.
GACATTGCAAGTATTTCTTTGCCTAAGCTGACACCAGCTCTAAGTCCCATTCTCCCACGCGTGATTCAAATATTTGACATACAGAGAAAGGGTACAACCTGGATATTTGTCTTACTATTGAACTGAATATTTGGGTAGCTGTAGATGCATATATGGACTTATGAATAATAGGATCACAAGTTTGTTAAGTAGAGACATGATCAGATAGGGATTACTCATGTACTGACTTATTCATTGAGTCCATGATCTTGACAACAAAAAAATCTGGTTAATACTAATTGTTTGTTGATTGTTTTGGACTCAGATGTTAATACTAGGCTGAGTTGGCTTTTTAAGTGGATTCCAGATTTTGGAACTGTTCGTATGGAATTTTTTTCCTTGTATTTTAAGTGAAATATTTTCCTTGCATGTTTAATAAAGAGATGATCCAAATATTTTAACCAAGCAGTAGCTAGGAAGAAGGCAGGGTTTGGATGGAATATTTCTCATTTTTGTTTTGGATTTTGTTATCTAACAGATAAGCAATGGTCAGAGAACCAGGTAGGCATGCCTCCATCGCCATACCTCTACTTTCGGGTGTTGCGTGCTACATGGCTGCTCCATCGACTCTTTAATGCTTTGTGTGATAGATTGAGGCCGCTTCTATGCCTAGGTTGGGTCATAATATGCACATGTTTGTTTTAGTTTATTTATTATAAGCTGGATTAGTAAAATTCTTTTTTAATAAAATGAATTATGTTGTTTGATGGAAAAAATAGTTGCAAAATTATTCAATTATCTATATGTTGGGCTCTGGAATTCATTACAAGCTCTGGAATGTTCTTTTTGGTTATTTGTCACCAGAATCATGTTTTTTATTCTAATATTATAATGTATTTGATGCTTTTTAAAAATCACCAAAGTGGATATACCATTTTGGTTGTTTAATTTGTATTGTACTAAGTATATTTGTCCGTGCTAACGCTACGATTTTATCCAAGAAATGCTATAAAAAACCATAGTGTGTTAGCATGGAAAAATATACTAGTATACATAAGAGAAGTGCTGCGTAGATCTGGTCATGAACTATCCGAATGTATCAAACCCCCACCCCATTCCATTCCTACCCAACCAATAATGTATTGAGTAGGCTTGTCCATAACTTTTGAGTTTTGACCTAACTAATAAAAAACAATCCCAACTCTCAATATATATACAAGAACCCCCCCCCCCCCCACCCCCCCACACACACACACACACACACACCACACACACACACCAAAAAAAAATATAGATAGCCCACCGTGCGTGTTTGGGTGACGGGCGAAAACAATTTAACCCAGTGTTCTTTTTAGATTATCACGTCTCTTAATTAGTCCCACGTCACAGGATTATATATTGATGCCGGCCGGACTGGAGCCCGGAGGCCACTCATGTCACAGTTCACAATCAGAATCAGGTTGATCCTGTTTTCTAGAGTGCACCAATCTCTCCTCTCACGGTTTCTTTTTAGTTTCTTTCTAATCTGGTATTGCACTAGCTAGTGACTAGCATGCATGCCTATCAGTAGTCCCAATAATTCCGATACAAAAGTGCGTGGCATCGTCTGCCTGCGCTGCTCCCACCAGGAGCATGAACACGCACGCAAATCGCAAAGCCGTTGGCCGGCCGGCGCAGGTCATGGTACGGTGTGAGTGGTGACATCTCCACACTTCACTACAGCGTTGCGTTTTCAGTGTCGCGTTGCGTTGCCCTCTATTATTTCAGCTCGATCTACTTGCCTGTAGCATATGCATCTGCAATCTGCATGCCTTGGCATTTCTTGTAAGCATGCCTTCCTCTTTTTCATTTGTTTAAGCAATCCTCTCATCTCCTCCTAACCACATTTTTGTCGCATTTTGTCGTAAAGCCTTTTGCGCTCCTAATTATATATATTCTGCCGGTTCAAACGTTGTTATCACACTAGTGATCTCTGTTGGCTGCGTGTGTGGATGCATGATAGCAATATGATCAATGAATGATCTCACATTAGTTGTTGCGTCCCCAAATAAATTATCTTTTACTACTGTTGTTATAGGTCATTTTTTATATTTTCAATCGAGTTTCTAGAAATTTAGGAAAATATTTATGACACAAAATTGTAATCATTATATGCATTTTATATTTTCATATAGCATACTTATTTGGTGTCACAGATGTTGATATTCTTTTCTATATAAAAAAATTGTCAATCAAGATTATAAAACTTTTACTTAAGACAACTCTATAAGCTGATTTTTTATTAAGAAAAGGGAGTAATATAATAAGCAGCAAAGTAGCAGTTCGTGTTGTAGTAGTTTATGGTAATTACTATTATATAACACGAGACATGCATTTATGATTAACCGTCTGGATATTATTCCCTCGGGCCCTGCAAGAATCAATTCCTAGCTAGCATCCGTGTCAGTCAAACTTTTTTAACTTTGACTAACTTTATAAAAAATATAACAATATCTATAATTTAAAATGAGCATCATGTGAAAATGATATTAGTTTGATACCATAACTTTTAATATTTTAGTCTAGAAATTTGGTCAAAGTTAAAAAAAATTGACTTAGGATAAATCCAGAAATCTATTGGTACGCTTATACTAGTACACACACTACAAAACATTAAAGATTGTCAAGGTTTCTGGTATGGTTTCTGGTAGGCATTTGGTGCACGCATGCAGGTGATTGCAAATATTACTAAAGTATTATTATTGCAGCACTAGCTAGTGACAAGAGAGAGCAAATCATACGCTAATCTTTCAGGAATGAACTGCCAACCTAGCGTTCAACACTTGAACTAACTCGAGCTATAGCTACCCTTTCTTTTGTTATTTTTTTTGTGTGTGGTTCAGTGGCCGGTGGTGACTGGTGAGCACGCCATTTTGAATTGGCCGCAAAGAGGATGAATGGAAAGGATTTTAAAGGACGAAAGGACAGCCGACTCAGATGTCATGTTTCACCCAATGACATGTGTTTGCACTGCGGCGTGGACGGTCCCTATCTCCCCCCCTGCAAGTTGAGGCTGCATTAGCATAGCATCCCTATTTCTCTAACCAAAAGAAGCTTGGCTTTCTAACTCATCCCACTCTGTCAAATAACAATTACTCTGTAAAAGATGTACAATGATTGTAACTTTCTTCATGTAATCAAGATGATCTTTGCACTACATGCGTTTTGTTTCTAGATGATAGATGGGCAGATAGATCTATTAGTACTACTTGAAAGTTTGTGCATGCATAGGGACATTATTATGCTGTAAATTATGTGTGCATATATATAGCATGGAAGTGTTAGCTTAATTGGGCTATATACTAGAGGCTATATCGTTTATGTTATTTTTCTGGTGGATTATCATCCATTGAAACAATATTTTTCTCTCACAACAAAACAACCAAACCAACATCAGTCGGCTTATCAGTCACCGAAACGATCAAGCGAACAGGGCTGGGTAGATCACCAAATATATATCTTCTACTATGGTGAAACCGTGAAAGCGCAGTTCCTACTTGAGCTGAGGTTCCAAATTATATAAGAGAAAGAACAGTTTATGTGTTGATATCTATGCATATGCTGGTCAAGTTGGAGTTTCGTCATCAGCATCGACCAAGAACCCGAGTCTTTACACGTATAGAGAGAGAGAGAGAGAGAGAGAGAGAGAGAGAGAGAGAGAGAGAGAGAGAGAGAGAGATGCTTGCAGTGATCAGCATGACCAAACTGATTGTGCAAGGATTGGAGCTTTAGTTATGTGGTCCCTGCATACCTTTGGTAACAAGGCCAGCAATATATACATTTGATAGCAACTGGACATCAAAAACATATGGCCGGCATGGTACGATCCTCGTCACCACAGGTACCGATTGACAAGATCTTGTAGATTCCTTAACATACACAGTACTTCTTTGGTGTCTAGGTTCAATTCACTGTACCGTAGCTAGTGTCGTTGCAGGCAGAAGGCAGATATATACGTACGATAGATACTTGTGTTTTTACACAGTACTAAATATGCCTTGCATATTTGCATAAAAAGGGGAAATATCATTAGCAAAACGCTCTTGCACATCTGTGATCGTCATTAACTGGTTCTGATGAGAAAATTAAAGAAGAAGTAGCATGAAAGATAGTAAAGGACAGGATCGAATCTATTAGCAAAAGGCATTTTTATTCAAGGAAAAGCTAAGGAGGGAAAGTGAGCACCTTAAAGGACTCAAAATGCCAAAAACTGACAAATCTGAATCATGTTGCCTCGCTATCCAACTGACTGTTGTGTGATACAACTTCACTTCTGCAAGCACGCACATGCATGCATGTTAACAGGTACTAGTATCTTGGCTTTAGTCGTGAATTATGCATGACTATGCTGCTCAACAAAACATGTTTTCAGATATTTTTGAACTTTTAAAGGGAGAACTGCAGAAAAGCTAGCTTTCCCACTTCAAAATCTAAGTTTAAACGAAAGATTGTAGAAGCCAACTCATATGTCACTTGGACTCCTGCTTGAACTTGGACGTTCCATTATAAGGCATTTTATCTTTAATACCTGACTCTTTGATATATATAAAGAATAAACACGGTTAGATGGGCGAAACATGCATGCCTAGTGCATATGTATGGTGAAGTGGTTTTTGCAACAAAACTTAGTAGGGGTGGAGCGAGGTGGACCTTACTCTACAATAAACCAGATTATATGATCGATGAAATCTCTCCAACTATAAAGTCTGGTATGGTGTGGTTATATATTACAATTTTAAACCAGTATATGTCATGAGGAGAAGAAAGGTAGGTGGGCAAACATGCATAGGAACACACATGCACATATGCTGCTGCACCTGCTGTGCACCAACTAGCTAGAGAGCAGCACTAGAGAGCAGGTGCAAATAGGAGTCAAAACTTGCGGACAGAGTAGCATTGTGTGAGTGTGACACGCATGTCATTCATGAGGAGCAGGCAGGCACAGATAAATCCACCGCCCTCACTCATCCAACTTCACTTCGTTTGTAGTCGAAGCAGCTAGCGAGAGAAAAATTAAAGAACCATGCACGCCGCGGTCACCAAGCTTCTCCTCGTCTTCCTCCTCACATCCATGGTGATCACCCCCCATGCATCATCCCTACGCTTCCACTATATTAATAACCACCACAACTTCACCGGCGCCAAGACGACGAGCACCACCTCGTCGTCGTCGTCCTCTGCGGCTCACCGCAGCCGCGACGACCGCCGCCCTTCGTTCGCGTTAGTGCGCCGCGACGCGGTCACCGGCTCGACGACGTACCCGTCGCGTCGCCACGCGGCGCTGGACCTCGTGGTCCGCGACAATGCACGCGCCGAGTACCTCGCGAGCCGCCTGTCCCCGACGACGACGGACTTGTTCGGCTCGGAGTCGAAGGTTGTGTCGGGGCTCGACGAGGGTAGCGGCGAGTACTTCGTCCGCGTCGGCATCGGCTCGCCGCCCACGGAGCAGTACCTGGTGGTGGACTCCGGCAGCGACGTCATCTGGGTGCAGTGCAAGCCGTGCCTGGAGTGCTACGCGCAGGCGGACCCGCTCTTCGACCCGGCCACGTCAGCGACCTTCTCCGCCGTGTCGTGTGGCTCGGCCATCTGCCGGACGCTGCGCACCTCCGCGTGCGGCGGCGGCGACTCGGGCGGCGGCTGCGAGTACGAGGTGTCCTACGGGGACGGGTCCTACACCAAGGGAGCGCTCGCGCTGGAGACGCTCACGCTGGGCGGCACGGCGGTGGAGGGCGTCGCGATCGGCTGCGGCCACCGCAACCGCGGCCTCTTCGTCGGCGCGGCGGGGCTGCTGGGCCTCGGCTGGGGGCCCATGTCGCTCGTCGGGCAGCTCGGCGGCGCGGCCGGCGGCGCGTTCAGCTACTGCCTCGCGAGCCGCGGCGGCAACGACGACGCCGGGTCGTCGCTGGTGGTCGGGCGGAGCGAGGCGGTGCCGGAGGGCGCTGTGTGGGTGCCGCTGGTGCGCAACCCGGAGGCGCCGAGCTTCTACTACGTGGGCATGTCCGGGATCGGCGTCGGCGACGAGAGGCTGGCGGTGCAGGACGGGGTGTTCCAGCTGGCCGAGGACGGCGGCGGCGGCGTGGTGATGGACACGGGCACGGCCGTGACGCGGCTGCCGCAGGAGGCGTACGCGGCGCTGCGGGACGCGTTCGTGGGCGCCGTGGGCGCGCTGCCGCGCGCGCCGGGCGTGTCGCTGCTTGACACGTGCTACGACCTGAGTGGGTACACCAGCGTGCGCGTGCCCACCGTGTCCTTCTACTTCGACGGCGCCGCCACGCTCACGCTGCCGGCGAGGAACCTGCTGCTGGAGGTGGACGGCGGCATATACTGCCTCGCGTTCGCGCCGTCGTCGTCGGGACTGTCCATCTTGGGGAATATACAGCAGGAAGGGATCCAGATCACCGTCGACTCGGCCAACGGATACATTGGTTTTGGACCGGGCACCTGCTAGTGCTGCTAGATCAATCTCTGTGTCTGTGTCTAGCTAGCCTAGAAACATATATGCATGCGTTGAGTTCTAAACAAACGTAGGCATGCATACGGGATGAGAATGTATTGGACAGTGTATATACACACAAGTACGGAAGTACCCCTAGTACTACGTATGTAGAGGTAACAGAGAGTGTGTCAAGAAGAAAAAAAAATGTCAAGTAATAGTAGTTTGGCAAGAACATATATACGTGTGGTGATGTCAGAGTTGAGCATTTGACCTGCACGCACCTTCTCTCCTTCCCAAGGCAGTGTGTGTAGCCACGCACTGAGATGCCAGTCCAGCACCATGATCGATCGGTGTTGCGCGCCTGCACTGAAACTGTGGATGATGGTCTCTGCATAGAGAGCAGAGGGGGCATGAACATGTTCACTTTGTGCAAGCTGCGATGAGATGGGATGAACATGTTCACTTGGCTGGTGAAAGGAGCCAAGGCTGCGATGCGATGAACATGCTTCACTTGGCTTGTGCAACAGTGCCAGGGACCAATAATGCAGCTCAGGATATGAATGTTTCAGCCACATGCAAAGAAATCTGGAACTTGCACTGCACCGGGGACAGGTACGCCTGCTATTTTCTGCTAACATCATGTACACATATCTGTGTTTAACTACAACAAAAATGAAAGGAGCGGCAAGAGTTTCACTTCACAGACAAACTTGACTCACAATTGGAGAACACCATCAACAAAGTCTCACCTTTCCGCAGGCTTTTCCACCATGACTAAAGTACAATCTCTCAACAAATAAAAGGCTCGATCATCAATGCCTGCTCAGCAGTTAAAAGTATCCTTTTTGGTAGAAGAGGAAAAACTGGTTATTTCTGATCCCATCCTTTTCTACTTTATTTCTCTCATCTCATCCCAAGCTCGTAGACAGCGTCACAGCGAGACTAAGCCACTGAGGCATGATCACATCTTCCGGATGCAATCAACCAGCGGCCTATACTCTTTAGAATAAGACAAAGTACAATTACTGAAATCTTGCCTTCATATTAGACAAAAAATTTGTAGAAATAGTATAAATTCTCAACTTCCGTTAAAGAAATCTGAAATCCTGTCTTCAGCACCTCACTGCCAATACGCTCTTGCAAGTTATATGATCTTTGGCAGGGGACTCCAGCCACTAAAAGTATTAAAACACCCGTTCATCGCATGGCGCAGTCCTTAACCAATAATATGTCCTCCTGTGCTATTGTACCAAGACAAGAGCATAAGGGAGTGAAGAAAGAGTTACAATTGATCCATAAGCAAGATAAAGAAAAGGTTATGTGCAGATTATTCATATCTTAATGTAAAAACTAGTAGTGTTAAAAAGTGTGATATCAATATACAGTGCAGCACAAGTGTTAATGCAAACTTGATAGTAGCAAACTTCATGTCCTCTATAACACATTATTGAGGCATTAAGGTCTTAATCCGCAACGCCAACACGACACGTCGCCATTTATTGGTTGTCACTGAAGTGTTTACTTTGATGCAAACTTGATAGTAGCAAACTTCATGTCCTCTATAACACATTATTGAGGCATTGAGATCTGAATCCGCAACGCTAACACGACACGTCGTCATTTATTGGTTGCCACTGAAGTGTTTACTTTGATGCAAACTTGGATCGATCCATCAAGCCGATGGTACGTACTATATACTACACTGTTCAATTTGAAGACGAAATGAGTTTTGCATCGCAATGATGAATCGACAACGCCAACACAACGCGACATTTACTGTTGGTGTCGGTGCCTAGTGGAGAAGGACATGTACCACTAATGTACTTATCATTACCATGCAGCGTGCGTCGTCACCATCCCTCACAGCATACTTACCATTTGAGCCTCAATTTGTGGAGGGTGTCTAAAATTTCTTGTGGCATAGGGGGGTCATTGCCCCTATAGTACTAGCTATCAATTGAATATATACATTAAAGAATTCTTACATCCAATTGCAAATTTGCAAAGAATAAACTAGATGAGCATCACTCATGTTATATGTTCACCATAAAACCATCCCACATATATAGTTCATCATCCCAAGTTCTCAACAAAGACAAATCATTCCTTAAAGATCGTATACTCTTTACACCATCGAGCTAGAGTGGCAGCTGGACAAACAAAACACCAATCTAGCAACCTATATTTATTTGTCGCCGCATGTAACCGCGACGACTTCCATTTTGTAAATAAAAGAGTTGGAGTACTCAAAAGAGACAGTGTCGCCGGGGCCCATAGGCCCACCATCCCTGACTAGGCAGTCGTCGTACGACAGACGTCGAAAATCGCTAGGGTCGACGAGCTCCGTGGAGGCGAACTCACCGCAGGAGATATGGACGTAGCGCACAGTGCAATCTAGGCATGTGTTGGTGATGGTGACGCTGTATGATGGGAACCGTTGGGCAGGCTACCCGCATTGCCCTGGGACACCTCCACCATCTCCTCCGAGCAGAAGTTTGGCGCTGTTGCTGTGTATGTCACAACATCTCCTCCGCGAGAGTTACTGCCGACGACTGATACATCCAAACACATGCATACATGAGTGTACATAACAACAAGGATGGGCCCAAGTAGTCTAGCAAACTTTTCCGAATCTGAAGAAAAAAAATGGATAATATAGTGCCAATCTTTCTTAATGCTGGTGTTGTTGAGCAGCTTGCGGACGTGAACCGCTCTGATGCTTTACCACTACGGTGGGCGATGGATGACAAACCACTACTACAGCTGCTCCGTGATCATTAAATTGTTTGGTCAGTCATACAACAGACGATAAAAAAAGAGTCATCATCACTAAAATAACTTTTAATTGATGGAGTGATAAAAGAGTAACAAATAAAATTGAGCACAAGCGTAGACCAGCTAGGAGGAAGAGCAAGGACAAGAACAAAATCACAGCTGTGGTGCTGTGTCTTTTTCATTTTTAAGGGCATATGCTCCCACCTCATACTCTCATCTCATATTGGTCAACCCAAGGGTGGGAGCATGTGTCCTCAAGGGAGTACATGCAATAGCAAATCCTTCTCGAGGCGGAATGATGAACTAAGAACGTTTCATCTTATCTATGGAAGCAGTCAACTGAGTTCTGAACGAATGAGATCCTTAGTGAGTAATGCTTCAATCAATCTATAGATAGAAAGTCTTATGACTATAAACTACAATGTTAGGTTTGGAGAGAGATGGACATACGGTTAACGCCGCGGAGCAGTGCAGAGCTAGAGCAAGAATCAGCGGGTTCCTGCACAGGGTAGAGTTGAACCTTTGCTCTGTACTAGTTTGTGAGGGATACGGGAGCTGTCGTATTTATATATACAGGCAACTGGTGACATACACACATTCTCTCCTTGCAAAGAAGAAATTTGCTGCTGCTTAAAATTGACAGAGTTGGTGACAGCAATCATTTGAAGGTACGAAGATTGTCTGGTGGCAGGACATGAGCCTAGGAGATATTTGATGGTTGCAGATTGCAAGAGGAAAGCTTTAGAGCGAGGCTTAGAAAAGATGGAGTCACTAGTTGATGAGGCGAGCAACGCATCCAAACACTCAACCAAGCAGAGTGCCTTTTCTGGCTGGAACGGGACGGCGAAAGCAGCAGCAGGGTGCAGGGATATATGCAGTTACAGTCACTCACTATTCAGGCATGCACACACACTAATAACACAAACAAACACTCGCCCACCTGAGACGCCAATGTCGTAGCCGAAGATGAGGCCGCAGGAGGCGGCCATGAGGCAGGTGGCCACGACGGAGACCGTGATGCCTCCTCCATAGTGGCGCGCTCGACCGTCTTCCGCCGTGGAGAACCCGCCTCCGGCCATCATCGAAGGAGGGCTTCCACTCGCAGGGGCTCTTTTGGGCCGGCAAGAACTGAACCCGCAAGCTGTGTGGCCTGCTCCAGCTGCAAGCCAGCAACTACGCCGGTCGTACGAGGTTCACACCACCAAGCCAAATTGAAGCGGCTTCACTGACTTCTAAAGATGCTTTCTAGTAGACGGTCAGCTTCTCTCCTGTCTCACTGATGCCGAGATTATTAACTTGTGGAACGAGCAAAGAAAAGCAACGATAAGCATAGCTGCATAGTACTCGTCGGTGCTCTGCCTCGGAGTTGGTACCCGATGCACGCATCAAATAATTTATTTATTGAAGTATCTAAATGACCTGCAACACACCTCAACTCCAGATTTTAGCACAACTTGACCTCAAAATTTTGCCGGACAAACCATCTCGTGCTGGAACAAAAGGATCTTCTCGATTCGAAAGGGATGGTGCAAGTACAACTGAAGGACCTCATTTGCTTACTGCAAGAAGCTGTGGAAGGAAGGCTTGAACCACATTGACAAGATCTGTAAAATAGTATCCATTTCAGTCTCATGTAAGGTAAACATTGGAGATTGCATTCATCTAACAGAAAGCGTTACTGATTTTTCTTTTCCTTTGAAGAAATGATAACAATCAGAAATGAGGTGATTAAGGAAACTGTAGCAACAGCATAAACAAGCTTCGACAAGGCTTCCTCTCCTAGCAAGACGACAAGCATCGGCAGCTGAGCATTGATCACTTCTTCTGTTAGATGAATGTCACCATATCGTGACCTCTAAACCCATTACCACCCATCCAAATAGTTCCATGGCACAACCCAACCCAAAAACTCCAATTATTATCCGACCCGTTATTAGCAGTCCTAATATTATTAATGGCACAGATCCATAGGAAATACTTCCTCCGTTCATAAAAGAATATAATTCCGTTTTTCGAAGAGTCAAACAAGTTAAACTTTGACTGGATTTATATAAAAATATACTAACACTTTTGATATAAATTAAGTATTATTAGATTATTTATAGAATATATTTTTATAAAAATGTACTAATACTTTTGATATAAAATAAGTATCATTAGATTATTTATAGAATATACTTTTATAACATGAATACCAATAGTACTAGAAAGCAGGGCGCGGCGTTGCCGCACGGCTACGTGGAGTGTTGCCACTGTGAAATTAGTTTCAGTGAAGCAACGAGGCTCACAAGCGAAAAGTGCTTAGGAACAGAAAAGGTTCATGATTATATATATCAAATTAAGAAAGCAATACAAACATGGCTCAGCAACAAGACTTTTCTCAATTAGGAGATTAATTTGTATGACAGAGTATGGTTAGAATGAGAATTTCTTCAAATCAGTCTTATCTTCTTGTTATGAAAATAATTAATTAAAATTAGTAGTTGTAACAGTTTCGCACCAACAATTTAAACTGTATATAAACTACAACGGTTTGATCTATTAAATACAGGAGGCGTGGTAACCAAATAAGGAAATGTGTAGTGTTTATACCAGCAGGTTGAGCAAATAAGCACCATGACACAAACTGCCTAGAAGGTGAATGAAATTAAGTGGGATACATAATCACGAGGGTATGGAAGCTTCATCAAATAATTGAATGAAATTAAGTGGAATAAATAATAACGATGTGGTATGGATGCTTCATTAGATAATACATACACTAATGTCAATTATAAATATTCATTGAATTGGTTCTAACATAAGAGCTTGAAATTATATAGTGGAATTTGAGAATGTAAAGTGCATGGCTTCACGAAGAGAAAATAGGTAATTCATATAAAAAAAGATTCCCCAGAATATAAAGTTTGTTATTTTCTTTGTGTTCATTTTGGTTAAAAATAAGCTGTAGAATCTCTTTGAAGCTTCATGCTTACAGACTGAGGCCATTTTTGGTAATGCAACTGACAACACCGTTGTTTTTTTTTGGCCCAGAGCCTATACTTTTTTTGTGTTTTGTGGCAAATAGGTTACCACATATAACCATCTCCGGTCAGAATCAAACTTTGCTTTGAACAGCAACGAGGCCCTAAAGACACGACTTTGACTATTAATTTGTGTGATAACATATCCATAAATAATACAAAGATGTAGAAATAGAAGTGATGAGTTGTTGATTGATCTATCAATGTGCAATCTCAAATAATAAAGAGAGTGTTGTTTTATCTAGACAATACATCTTCCAAGTGTTATGCCCCTTTGCTTATAGGTTAACGCTTAATGGATTAGCATGAAGGAGAGATTCAGTGAATTCAGAAAAGACTTTGCGAAAGTAATTGGAATTCTACCTAATTTTTGAAACACTTGTTTCGGAATTCTCAAATTCTGTGGTCATTCAGACTTGAATACAAAAGCTTTTAAAATGCTTTTCTCTCAAAAATATCAAATCCAAGATTAAAGACAAGGGAGGGACCTGTACCAGGGCTTCTCCATATTGGTGAGGAAGGAATCGACGAGGGGTAGCTTGGCATGAATAAATGGATGCTAGATGGATATGCCTAGGTAATTGCTGCGATATCATCGGAATGCAGCTCTGAATAAGCCAAGATGCAACATTGTGTACCTTCTATCTCGAGTGAGGCATTTCCTTGAGCAGCTGCTGGTTGTCATCCATGATCCATGACGATGGCTCCTCCAATTGTTTGGGGACCGGCCAGTGTGCTCCAAAGTCCAAAGTGAGACCGAGGAACCAACTGTTTGGTGCGTCGGCTGGTAGGTGTGTTGTGCGGCGCAACCGAGGAACCAATTGTTTGGGTGCCGGCCGGTGTGCTTTGCGGCGGGACCGAGCCATCGAGGGCTTCCGAGAAAGCAGAGCAGGCCAAGCTGCTCCTGCAGTCTGCAGGGAGACGAGGTGGAGTGTGTGTCTGCGCAAGCCTGAGGAAGCACGAACGTCATCCTTGGCCATGGCTTCGAGCATGCGCTAGCGCCCGTGGCCGGTGCCATCGCTGTCACCATCGGGCACCGGTGCCGTCGCCGCCCCCATCGCTCACGCTTGTATGTGCCGATGTCGGTGTCGCGGGACTGCTCCCTGCTCGTCTTGCCCACGACAGGTGCTGTCACCGGCGGCCCGCACAGTCCTGAAACAGAGAGGTGGTGTGGTGTCGCGGCCTCGCAGGTAGAAACAGAGAAGAAGATGATACACCACAGGTAGAGAGACTTCGCGAAAGGTCAGGTTGTGGCTGAAACGGGTGAAGGCCCGACCGAACTACGATCGGACGTTTCTTGTTGCGCCTTTGCCAGATCGAACGATTATCAGATAACGGATGACATGGCATTATCGGGTGCCCGAGCTTGGACCCTGGATTCGAAAGGAAGAGATTCACTATAAACTTGGTTAAACCTGAGCTAATTTGGTGAAGGCAGCTACCGGCGTCTAAAGAGGAAGGGGGTGGGGAGAAGAAAGCAGAGTGTCTCCTAAAATCACCCTATGTAATAGGTGTCGTAAAATTGTAATTTTTTCACTTGATAGCTTTGTTGTGCGGTATAGAGTAATTTGAATAGCGGACTGGTTGAGATAGAGAGGTTCATCGAATAGCTATTACCGCCCCCATTGTCTCGACACACAATGGATCGGAGATGACACTCTATTTAATTAATTACTTGTTAATTGCATATACTCGAGGCAAGTTTAGGGTGTATACAAGGAAAACCGTTGGTGTGTATGTGCTTTCTTTGATTTAACTATTAGGGTCAGATGGACGAAGGAGGGGAGCAGTCCGATACGTATGTAGGTGTCCAAAAATTACTCGTTGCTTTGAGTTCTTGTCCTCAGGGAAGAGTGCAAACGAGGGTTTATGTGGCTGCCGTATAGGCTGCTGCCTGTCGTGGGGACGGGCTATTATGCACGAGCACATAATATTGAAACGGTGTTGATCTTTTCTTCTTCTGATATCTCTATTTTTTTTTCTTAATCCCTCTGTAATTTCATTGATACATCGGCTGTAGGGGGCTGGAGCCCCCACAAGCCCCCTTTACATCCGTCCCTGGGTACCAGGGTAGGTTGAATTAGAACAATATCAGATAGAGTCGTTGCCACCGCAACCGCCGCTGTTGGGGTGGTGCTTGCTGCCACCGACCTGGGCCCCCTCGGCGGCCACCTCTTGCCCCTTTCCCCATAGCAGGTCCCCCTCGGCGGCCACCTCTTGCTCCTTTCCCCATAGCACAGCGTAGAGGCCTAACACGATCAGCACTGCGCCCAGCGCTGTGCCCACGTGAAGCTCCTCGCCGAGGAGGAGGGATCAGCTGAGGACGTCCACCATCAGCAGCACGAGAGGGTTGAAGACTGAGGCGAACAGTGGGCCACGCTGCTTGACGCACCACGACAGGATGACCAGCGCGACGACCGACGCGAGAACACCCTGCAATCATGCTATGCATGTCATGTCATGTCAGTACACCCTGCAATCATGCTATGCATGTCATGTCATGTCAGTCTGCTCTGCCGCAGCTAGTAAAAAAACCGATCGATCGACTTGAACTAGAGGCTAGATCAACAGTGTATATATACGAACCGTGTAGGCGTAGGACAAGAGTCTGATGTTGAGCTTCAGACACCACTGCGCGGCGTCCGTGTCGAAGCATAGTGCGAACGCCGCCGACTGAAGGGCAGTCATGGCGCACATGAGCGCCGTGCTGGAGTAGTGGAAGGGATACTCAATGTTGAGCTTGACCTGCACGATGAGCCACAACGTGTAGAAGACGCAGCTGCCGATGCAGAGCACCGCGCCCAGGGCGTAGTTGGTGGCGGCGGCGTGAGAAAGAGCAACAAATAAAATTGAGCATAAACATAGACCTTGGACAGCTAGGAGGAAGAGCAACGACATGAACACAATCACATAAACATGGTTTTTTTCATTCTTAAGGGCATATGCTCCCACCACCCACCTCATATTGGTCAACCCAAGGGTGCAAGCACATGCCCCCTCATATTGGCCAACCCAAGGGTGGGAGCACATGCCCTCAAGAGAGGGCATGCCCTAAGAGAGCACATGCCTACAAATGCATTAGAATGAGCTACGGTGTAGCTTCTCATTCTTTGAGAGACGGTTCTACTGATTTGCACAAACAGGGAAGCAGATACCAGAGTAGGTTGAGTTAGAACAAGATCATATTGACTTTATCGATGATCGAGATGAGATCAGACGGAGTCGCTGCTGCCGCAACCGCTGCTGGTGGGGTGGTGCTCGCTGCCACCGACCTTGGGCCCCACGACGGCCGCCTCATGCCTCTTGCCCCATAGCACAACATAGAGGCCTAACACGATTAGCATTGCGCCCAGCGCTGTGCCCAGGTGAAGCTCCTCTCCGAGGAGTAGGGAGCTGAGGACGACCACCATCAGCAGCATGAGAGGGTTGAAGACTAAGGCGAACAGTGGGCCACGCTGCTTGACGCACCACGATAGGATGACCAGCGCGATGACCGACGCGAAAATGCCCTGCAATCATGCATGCATGTCATGTCAGTCTGCTCTGCTGCAGCCAGTCAAAAATCCGATCGATCGACTCGAGCTAGAGGCTAGAGCAGTGTGAACCATGTAGGCGCAGGACAGAAGTTTGATGTTGAGCTTCAGACGCCACTGCGCGGCGTCCGTGTCGAAGCACAGTGCGAACGCCGTAGACTGAAGGACAGTCATGGCGCACATGAGCGCCGTGCTAGAGTAGGGGAAGGGGTACTCGCTGCTGAGCTTGGCCTGCACGATGAGCCACAACGCGTAAAAGACGCAGCTGCCGACGCAGAGCACTGCGCCCAGGGCGTAGTTGGTGGTGGTGGTGCTGGCGTCGTGGGGGTGGTGGTGCTCGCTGACCGTGGCGAGGAGGTTGACCTCGCTGTGCCATGGGGTGATATCCACCCCCTTGTAGAAGGTGAGGAGCATCACCGAGCGATGCCGAGCAATGTCCCGACCACCTTGGCCTGGCCACACAAGCTGCGGATAGGCAGCTCCTCGTAGCGGAAGGTGACTGCAAGCACGAACGTCATCGCAGGGATCAGGTTGGTGGTCGCGGAAGCGAAAGTGACGGACGTGAACTTGATGCCCGCGATGTAGAGGTTCTGTGCCACTGAGCCCCTGCATGCAAAGCGTAGTAATATGGATGGATGAAACCGAATTAATAGGTAATTTAATTCAAAAAATCAGGCGTGGACTTACCCTGCAAGGCCCGAGGCGAAGGAAAGGCCCAGCACCCTCCATGTCATTTTTGTCCGATCCTTCCTGAAAGCAAAGATCAACAATTAATAGTACGACCTACAAACGAAAGATCAAATTAAATTGATAAGGTCAGTGTCAATACTAAGTTTCATCTTTCGATTTTCAACACATAAAACTTTGATATGAAACAATGTAAGTTTCATTGTACTGTTTTATAGCTTATGTTAATACTTTATGGGTCTCATTTATACCAATCATATTTTAGTATGACGTTGTGATGAAACGAATCTGAGTCCTAATGGGAGTTTCACGTACAACCTATTGGGGAAGAAAACATGTTTCTCTCAGTTTGAACCATCTCAATTACCAACATATATTATACCAAGATCTCCAAGGTTGTGACAGCAGCAAGAAAAACTATGGGAATTAATTAATAGCAAGATCTCCAAGGTGTCTCCTACATCATACGTACATATATATATATATATATATATACTATAAACGTTGACACAATCAATTGATGACGATTCATCGATACATCAGAAAGAGTGCTACAACATCAAAACTGTACTCGTCACCAGTCCGACCGAAAGCCTAGTTTACCGGACATTACAATTTGAGATTTTTTACATCAAAACTGTACTCGTCACCAGGCTCACGTCGACCGATCCGACGGCTATAAAGGCTGGAGGAAATGAGAGGAAAAATCTAGAGAGGAAACGGGAGGAAATTCTGATGTGTATGACCAATGGGCCATATGCGCCAAATTTTCTCTCATGTACGCCAAATTTCTTCTCATTTTCTTTAAAACTCAGATAATTATGACTCCAAATAAAGGGTGGTAATTCTATTTCTGTATTTGTTTTTTCTAATCAAGGTAATACGGTAATTTGATATTTGTGAAAATAATGATTGGAGTAATAGAAGGAAATTTTGTACATTTGATTTTCTATAATTTTCCTCATTCACGTTGCTTAGTTGGACCACGACGTCGATCTAACATCGGTTGCAATACATTTTTGCAACGACCGGCAACGAACGCAATTCGGTTGCAACATGTAGCTTTTGCAACCAAATTGGACTTATTGTAACGTTTTCTTGCCGTTGCGTAAGGATTAGAATTTAGTAGTGCCTAAAATACTCTTTACGAATATAATTAGAAAAGGCTTAGAATATCGTGGAGGAAATACATGCATGGTTTTTCCCACCACCCAGCCAGTAGGCAGTACTACTCACATCCATTTTTGCTACGTACCAAGAGCACCAGGTAAACTACCTAGACAAACAAACAACTATGACAGCTATATATGCAGAATAATAAATTAACATATATAATAACCCCCAATCAAAATTGTATTAGAAATTAGAATAATGGGAAATTGCCTACACCAACACCAAGCTTAATTATATAGAAGTTAGAAGCTGCAGCTTGCGTGGCCTGCCTCTGCTGCATACGTCGACGTAGGCACGCAGCGCCATATGCCGAGATGCCGGCCTGCGCTGCGTAGGCAGCTGCGACCAGGCAGGCCCAGCCCAGGTGGGTGCCGGGGCGGCAGTGTCGGGCTGGCCAGCCGGTGAATGCTTTGGCGTTAGCCGTCCGTCCAGGCGGTGTGGAGAGTGGAGCAACGTACGTACCTAGGCCAGGTTAGCAATGTCGATCGTCGCTCGGTGTTCGTTCGGAGAGCAGAAACGGGGACGGGGGAGTCTGTCTGACGGACGGACGCGGTGCAGCGCTCGCGACCGCTTTCCTCTCCAAATCATCATGGCGTACCATCCGCGGACGCCCAAGCTGACCATACGTGCGTGCTCCCGCGCCGTCGCTAACCGTACGTACCGCCGCGCCTCTCCAGCAGCATGCATGCACCCTCGCCCTCAGCGTCAACGAGTCGCCCTGCCCGCGCCCACGCGCTGCAGCATTCTTGCTCGATCAGCCCCGATCGACGACGGACGGGTTTTGCCCGGCCCGTCGCCACGTACTACTCGATCGTACAGTACGTACTCTCTAAGCTAACAGCCGGTGCAGTGTACGTACGCACATACGTACCTCTCGACGAAGTAGGCCACCGGCGCGAGGAAGACGGCGGCGAAGATGAAGCGGTAAGCAATGAGGACCTTCAGGTCCATGCCGTCCGACACGGCGAGCTTGTAGAACATGTTGACGCCCGCGGAAAGAAGTTGAAACGCCACCATCCCGGCCGCAGGGACGACAGCACTGCCGCCGCCGACAGCCATTTTGCACCGGCCGCAAATTAAGCCCTTTTCCCCGTGGCCACGCACCCTCTCGATCTCTCTCTCTCTTTCTCGTTGGAACGGAGTCTGAGTCTCTCTCTCGATGGAACCCGCTGCCCCTCTCTCTATATGAGTCATTTTAATTTTAATTTAATACTATATAGTTGTGTTTTGTATGATTTTAGAATCTAGATGATAAGAATCTTGTTATTTTTACTCTCTTAATTTTAATAAAACAATATGAAGAATACTAGTAATTTTGTAGTGTTCTATCGCTGTAACCAAAAGGGCATTGGGCTTGGATTTTTCGTCATTCTATATGTCAAATTAGATTGGTTATTATTATTAGTACACTGATGATTCGACACATAATTAACAGGTCAGCATGATATTTATTTGTATAGGCGCCTCGGTACATCATAACAGTAAATTCGAAAATTGATTGAATTGGAAGATTTGAAAGTTTTCTCGATCGGGTGATTAACCCGTTTTTCCATTAAGAGGGAAAGTAACAACATGTTACACAGTCACAAACGCTGCCGGCGAGAAGCCTGCAGAAACAAGAACTAAAAACGAAAGAACAAAGTTCATCAACAAAGACCGAGGGGGGAATGAACGCCTAGCCTGACGACCAAATCGCCAAAGGCCCCGACAACGACACGAAACCTGCCTCCACCCAGTCTTCCGCTTCGACGCGACTGGGGTGAGGCTCTAGGCGGCGCAAACGGCGCTCCACGCACGCTGCTTCCTGCCCGGGAAGAGGACCTGCATCGCCTCGCGCTTGGACGGCGTCAGAGGCATAACGAAGGCCTCCTGGAACTCTTGGAACGAAGATCTGAAAGTAATAGAAAAAAACATGTTTATGCTTATTTTAATGTTTTCCGATTTTATATTGGAATCAACAAGAAGGAATTAACGACGGGTTATTATGTGAAGAATTGTTCCCTTTCGTCGTGGCTCTAATATGAATGTACTGTTCTGGTCGGTCCTGTGTCGAATAGAAGAAGCGAGCGAGAGTGGAGAAAAGAAAGAGAGAAATGGACGGCGACTGCCAGTACCGAAAATAGAAAGGTAAGACAACACAAGAATTATGTTGGAGAAAGGATCTTCGGACGCCATGGCCGATGGTAAGCGCTGCTAGCTACTGAAGTCTGAAAAGATGAAACGAGCCATGGCCCATGGATTTAGAATTGGATCGATCGGATCGGACTCGGAGGGCCATGCAAGCAGGTAGCAGCGCGCAGCCTACGAGACGAACCTCTCGATGAACGAGGAAGGCGGAGGCGAAGAGGAAGTGGTAGGCGACGAGCACCCTCATGTCCATGCCGTCCGCCACCGCCAGCTTGTAGAATATGTTGACGCCGGCGGTCATCACCTGCACCGCCACCATCGGCTTCGCCACATCGCATCCGCCTCCGGCTCCGCCGCCCATGTTGCTGGAATGCCAGGGCCCAGGGGGGCGCGCGCGGTGAGGACAGGTATGCATATGCATATGCATATGCACTCTGCAGCCAGCAGCCATGCAGTGCAGGGGAGTGCATATAGGCGAGGCGAGCAGAGAGCCAGAGAGAAGGACTGGAATTGAAGGAGGTGCCACTCGTGCGTCAGCGAATGCCGTAGTAACGGACGGAACAGTGTACAGTGTATATATATTGACTCCTAGTAATAGTACGTAAATCTCTAAATAAATTGAGGTAACAGAGAGTGTGTCTGAACATGATATAGTACGTTGAGGCGTTGAATTCACTAATTCAGCGTTTGACCTGCTACTCTTCCAAGGCAGTGTGTAGCCATGCCATTCGAGCACCATGATCTATGTTGGGCGATGAACATGTTTCACTTGGCAGCTTGTGACAGGGACCAAATAATGCAACTCTACTGATTTCACCCTTCAACTTCTTGCAGGCATAGACATGGAAATCGACAATTTGCTTCAGGATATGCATGACCCACATTTCTCCCGTAGCAGTACATAGGAATCAGGGACACATGCAGGGTTCCATTTTTCAAAGCAATCTGGATGTGCAATGGCCACAAGGTACGCCTTCTATTTTCTGCTAACATCATGCACACCAAATCTGTGTTTTACTGCAGCAAAAAGTAGCGGTAAGAGATTCACTTCACACACAAACTTGGCTCGCAATTGGAGAACGCCATCGACGAAGTCGACAAAAGTAAAATCCTTTCAACAAAGAAAAGGCTCAATCATCTGTCTCAGCAGGTACTAAAGGTCAGCAAGTACTATCCTTTTTGGTAGAAGAGGAAAAACTGGTTATCTCAGTTTATCCCACCCTTTTCTACTCTATCCTTCTCTCATCCCATCCCAAACTCCTAGACAGCCACACTGAGGCATGATCACAGCGTGCGGATGCAAAATCAACTACCAGTCTATAGAATAATAAGGCAAAGTACAATTACTGAAATCCTGCCTTCATATTAGACGAAAAAATGCATTAATAGTGCAAATTCTCCTCTTCCATTAAAGAGATCTGAAATCGCCACTGCCCTTTTTGCAAGTTGTATGATCTTTGACAGGGGACTCCAGCCACTAAGAGTATAAAAACACCAGTTCATCGCATGGCGCAGTCCTTCACCAATGTCTGTCCTCCTGTGCTGTTGTACCAAGACAAGGGCATAAGGGAGTGACACCAGAGTTCTAATTAATCTATAACCAAGATACAAAGGTTATGTGCAGATTATTCATAAACTAGTGTTAAAAAGTGTGATATTAATATACAGTGCAGCACAAGTGTTAATGCGAACTTGATAGTAGCAAACTCCATGTCCTCTATAACACATGACAACTTGCAAATTGCCAGATCAATGCATGGACATTTTGGATCAAATCATGGTTCATTCTGAGACTTTAACCTATCCTATTCCCAAATTAAACCATGCATGTGGCATGAACAATGACTGGAAGGACTTACTGATTGACATTTCCTATGTCCCAAAACATTGGAACTTCCTAAACATGCATGAGTGCTCCATGGATGACTATTTACTATACAAATCAGGCTTATGTCACTGTTCATCCTTGCAACTCTATGCCTATATGGAATGCTAGACTGGCAGTCTGGCACTAGACAACTTCAGAACAGGATTACATGCTAATCATTGTGATGAACCACACCCAAACTGTATCCATGAAAAAAACAAAAAAAGACAGCGATGGCTTTACTGAGCAACTATTGCTATAAACAAACATTCAAAGCAGCATAGCTTGGATGGAACTACCTAAGTATGACCGAGGAACTTACGTGCACTCTAGATGAATATTCAAAAAACGTGGGTTCTCCTCGCTCTGGGACACTGTTACAGAACCTTCTATAATTTGGTCTTGCTTCACCTCTATAGGATCTGGGAAATACAAAATAGTCTGCAGAAGATAACCCAAGATTATTATTATTACTGAAATAAGTTCTTTCATCATACAAAGGGCCATTATTACAAATCAAACCTGTTGCCAATGGGTTGGCTCATCCTCTGGGGCTGTGGACAGAACTATATCTTCTGATGATCGTCTCCTTTTCTTCTGAATAATCTCAAGTGGATCCAAATTGGAAGAAAGATTATGGGAGGACTCTGCAGGCCCATTGAACTCCACCTCAAACCAGAAACCAAAGCCATGAATAGGAGCTTCACACAGGCAAAACAGAAATTTTAGACTTCTTATTAAGGAACTTATAAAAGACATTTATCATGTGAATTTAGTAGAAAAATAATAATCCTAGACTCACATATTTTTGCATGTGGAGTAAAAACATGTACAATGGCAAACTTCAGATTGAACTCAAAGAAACAATAAATGATCATAAGCAAAAGGTAGAAATGGTGTCATCTCAATTTCCTGTACTGATCAATTCTAGTTTTTTTGTTTATGGTCCAAACATCAGTTGGTAAAAATTTAAGTATATTTTACTTAAAGATAGATTAAGAAATGTTGCAAATACTTGGCACAGGTTTATAAGAATGCTACGTAAATAAAGGCATAGCAGAAGGTGGCTGATGTCTCTTATAGTTTATTTAAGTCTTAGATGAAGGGGGGTGCAAATAAATGGTCTATAAAATGGCATGGAAATTAATCTATTCAACTTTAACAACCGTTGTCATTGGACGACTGAATATTGGTCAGAACGGACCAAGTAATATAATAAAAATAGCAGACAGAAATTAAGCTTTAAATGAGTTGACAACATAATATATAGTGCATAGAGACTAACTAATTTAGTATAACTAATGAGCAAACAGTGTTTGTAATAGGTGTTAACTCAACTAATGGCAAAACTGCAAAATACCATTGCCAACATAGAACAAACTAAGAGTGGGGCATGGGAAAACTATCACCTATCATAGACTCGTAGTATGATTAAAGATCAACCCATGTTTTTTTGTTTCACAGCTAAAGTGATAAATGATAATAAATATCATTACCAAAGAGTTGACATTGTATGAGTTTTACCTATGGTTGAACTTGATATTTACAGAAAAGCAGTTAAAACAGAATCTACAAGCATGCTACAGCTGAGTAGTTGACAAACCAGCTTAATTCCCTATATATAATAGTTGAAAAACTACATTAGTGAAATAATCATGCACTGCCCTCTAAGTGAACCATCTTAATTCTCTTTAAGGATTTTGCCAAATTGGCCAATATTGCACCTAAAATCCCACGATAGAAAGGAGCACGCGTGAACGTTGATATATTAGTTTCAAACATAGAAAAGATGTTGTGTATTACAAGGATTAAAGCGAACAGGGCCCATGCAATTCAGCATCAGGTAACATATCAGAGTCCTTGACGAAAAACAGATGCCATAATACAGAGAAATTAACATCGCAAATTCAGGATAGAGATTATGATTGAAGTCACAGAATTCACCTAACATCATTGACGAAACTTTGTATTTTGTGGTGATAGATTTGAATTCCTCAGCTGTAAAATTATAACAATCGATGTGCTTGAACTGTACACCCCAGGGCATAAACATAAAGAATTGGACAAATGCAATTAGAGTTCAATCACAAAAGGCTGTAATAAATAAATATGATTATTGCTCAACATTTTATGATTCAGAAAAACTTTCCCAAGACTCACCACAGCTGGCCAACTTATAACATTCTCTCCACCAATTGTTTCAATGGAAGGTTCCTCAGATGTAAACTTTTTGGCAAGTGGCACAAGAGCAGACACTGCAGCAAAAAAGGTTTATGATCAAAATATAGCATCAGAAGTCACCATACAAGATCTGAGTATCTGACAGCAACCACAATACATACTGAAACTCTAAAATAGATAGGGCAGTAGCTTACTGTTTATGCCATAGACATCACGCCAGAAATCAACACTGCCTTCATATCTCTCGAGATTTGTTATGGGAGCCATGAAGAGCTATGGGAAAGGATCATGGACAAGTATTCAGCTTTGGACAATGGTATATCATAAACCATTGCTGTCTCATTGCATAAAATGGTAAATCAAGATTTTGAGCCAGAAAACCATTAATGGCCCACATCACATGATAGGGCCCTAATATTTAAAACATTGAGTATTTAGACTTATTGGAGATATCACTTCTGTCTATGTAAACAAAAATTAGTAAATGCCTTGCACAAGCAAATAGATGAGGTATGTCCTGTAAAAGCAGAGTAACATTTTTATGTGCTAATTATACCGTAGCATGAGAAGGAAGAATAAGACCCCCAGGCTTAAGCCATTTATCTCTTGCAAATAAGACGCTTGGCAGCATACTCTACAGGAAAAAAACAGAAGAATTTAGAACTGATAAAAGTAAGAGAGCATTGAAATGCAATGAAAAGAAACAACATTGAAATATAAACCTCATAGAGAAGCATATAGCCCATCCATTCTGATATTATCACATCAACCTTCTCCTCAAGGTCGACATCCTACACTGCCAGTTCAACAGCAATGAAAATATAATACAGATCAAAAGCAAAATGTCTGTAATAAAAAAAAATATTTATACAATAGTGGTATTAATGAAGAAAAGTAAAATTGTATGGAATTAAAAAACAAATACATTTATATAATAGTGGTATTAATGAAGAAGAGATTATGCCATGCCAATATACACAATAAAAAAAAAAGCTTGTTCTAAGCATGAAAAAGCAATATGCTCACTCCAAATTCAGATAACAACAATTAAACATTAGAAAAACTTGTTCTAAACATGAAAAAACAACAATACCAAGTTACCAACACGACATCAGATATTGAATAAAGCAATCAGCATTAATTGAAAATAAAAATAAAATGGTAACCTCACCTCAACACGTCCATGGATGACCACAACCTGATCAGTTAGGTTGTTTGCTTTTACAATTTCACGAGCCTGCATAAGAATTTAACCATTTTTTAAACATGGAAATAATATTACATTTCTAGAACAACCAACTTAAATTGGGACATTTTAGACATTAATTACAAATAACTTAACACCAAGCAAATACAATATCAGATGCAAAAAACTACCTCCAAAAGGTGTCATACTATATGCAGTGATCAATATGTTATTCATACCCATGCTCTCAACTCCCATATATATGTTTAAAGACCTTTTAACAAATTTAACTAAATCCTACTACCAAATATGTAACTTTTCAAACATGTATTTGTCAACTGTAACTATGCTCACAGATTGGATAACTAACCAAAATGGATACCACAATGAGAACAGTATAAACATAAATTATATACATCCAAAATAGAGAAAAAGAAATTAAGCATACAAGTTAACATACATTAAAACATATATTTAGAAGTGACATACCTGGACAGCAATTTCACTAGCTTCAATAGCATACACCTGAAAGAGTATACAAAGAGTTAGGGGGGAAAATGAATGTTAATGTACAG
Source organism: Microstegium vimineum (assembly GCA_022036555.1). NCBI lineage: Eukaryota > Viridiplantae > Streptophyta > Magnoliopsida > Poales > Poaceae > Microstegium > Microstegium vimineum. Next base: position 61,500,176 of record CM039131.1, on the reverse strand, counting down.
AATTAATAGGTTAGTGAAAACAAATGATTTCAGTTACCCTAGATTGCTGCAAGTATAATCAAGATAAACAGAAAAATACAACTAGTACGCTAAAAAGGAACAAAATGCATACACTGAAACTGTTTCTACAGTTTCGAATAAAATATAAGCCGCATTTTATAACTTTTGGTGCTTTCAGTTGAAACATACAATTGAATTAAGCTGTTAATTTGCAATAAAAAAAAGTGTAAACTACATTTGGATGTCAAGTTCGTTTACATTATCTAAACGACAAAAGTGCTCCAAGAAAAAACACTATGCTTCTAAAATGAGCAGCTGTTGACGCATAACATTCTCATACTTACTCGCTTTGCACCAGCACGAGCGCAGAACACAGAGAGTATTCCAGTCCCACACCCCACATCCAGCACAACCTGCAGAATGTCAGAACCCGACACTAAATTCAGATCTCTGGGAAAAAAATGAGAAACACTTGGTACATCCGATTTTGACTAGCAGTTTTTACCTTTCCCTCGATAAATTTCTGGTGGCGCATGATTGCTGTGTGGTAAGCATCAGTCCTGACGCGGTCCTGCCAAAAGGAAAACGTCAACAGACACCATTTCACCGAATCACTGCTCGGATTCAAAACGCGGCTCACTGCTCGGATTCAAAACGCGGCTCCCACGAAGTCAACAGGCTGCTGTAGTTAGGGTTTAGGAGGGGTTTAAGGTACGCAGCTGCGGATGCGAGCATAGGCGCAGCGGCTTACCTTGATCATAGCCTCGTGGATGCCGAGGTGCGAGTAGGACTGGAAGTAGATGCGGTCGTGCTCCTCCAGCGGAGCCGCCGCCCCTACCCCCGCTGCCGCGGAATCCCCGGAGGCGGAGGCGGCGGAGAGGCGCGGGCGGCGACGCCCGAGGGCGGAGTGGCCGTTGAGGTGCGACGGCAGCATGGCGAAGTGGTGAGGACTGAGGAGGGCGGCGAGCCGGAGAGGCGAGAGAGATTGGCGTGGCCGAGATTTCCGAGCGGAATCGGAACGTGCTCTCGGCTTCTGCTCAACGGTCCGGGGCTTCAGGGCATTCGGCGCCCAATGCTTTGCCTTGCCCGGGTGTTTTTTCGGAAGCAGGCTTTTTAGCTGACAAATTAATCAGTACCACTTGACATGCACATGCTTGTAGTGTGAATTTAATATATAACATTATTACTCGTCTCTTATGTTAAACATAACAGTATTAGAGAGGATAGCTGACGACGATAATATCGAGTCCTTATGTTTCTTTTCAAATTTTGGATTTTATATAATTTTTTATTTTTAGGTTTGTTTTAACTTGTTTTACTTTATAAGTATTTCATGTTTTTTTGAGTTTAGTGACGACAAGTGTGTATATGAACTTTAGATTTTCTCGTGCTATGAAAAATCCTTAAAATTTTCCCAATTGCTTTCTAATTTTATAAAAATACTACTATATGCCCCATGTTCGTTTGGCTTATCAGCCACCGAAACAATGTTTTTCTCTCACAATAAAACAGTTAGAAACAGCATAAGTCGGTTTATCAACCACCGAAACTATCAAGCGAATAGGGTTTTTTTTTTATGATTGTGTTTGCCACCATGGCCCGCTAAGCTAATCTATTGGGATCTTGCCGCAACCAGATTAGCTGAGGACAACGGATCACGGCTGTTGATACGATGGAAAATCAAATCATGCCATAAAAAAGGTAAGAAAACGTAGAGGAATTTTTGGTAAGGCCCAATGATTGGTTGGCCGATGCAGCGATGGAGACCAGTTAACCGGCTACAACTCCAACCATCCAACGCACGCCAGCGGCCCGTGTCCGGAGCCAGGACACGGGCGGCCGCGGCCAGCACGCTGCCATGCCTCCTCCCTCCTTCCAGACACACAACACAAGGCGGGAGCGGGAGCGGGAGGCCGAGGCCGACAGGCGACATCCCCTGTCTCTCTCTGGCGCAGACGCGGCCGCGCGGTGAAACCAAAAATATCCCCGCGGTTAACAGCTCACCTCGCCGGTAGATCTCCCTCCCCCTCCTGCTCCTCCGCCTTCCTTTCTCGAAGCGCCCCCAATTTATTCCATTCCCCGCAATCCCGCAGCCTCCCTTCCCGAGCCCAAATTGGCACTCCTCTTATCTCGCCGCGCCGCCACCGCCCCATTTCCGCTCTCCCCATCCCCAAAACCTCGAAACCCTACTCGCGGGATTCCACCCCGCGGCGGGCGTCAGCTCTGCCATGGCCGTGGAGGAGGCGAGCAGCAGCGGCGGCGGCGAGGAGGGGTGCGGGGCGTGGACCCGCGAGCAGGAGAAGGCGTTCGAGAACGCCGTGGCGACGACGATGGACGGGGAGGAGGACGACGGGGACGCGGCGAGGTGGGAGAGGCTAGCGGAGGCCGTCGAGGGGAAGACGCTGGAGGAGGTCAGGCTGCACTACGAGCTGCTGGTAGAGGACATCGACGGCATCGAGTCGGACCGCGTGCCGCTTCCGACGTACGCGGCTGACGGCGCCGCCGAGGAAGGGAGCGGCGGCGGCGGGAAGAAGGGAGGGGGGACCCACGGGGACAAGGCGTCGTCGAAGTCAGCCGAGCAGGAGCGCAGGAAGGGCATCGCCTGGACAGAGGACGAGCACAGGTTGACTTCCAGCTTCGATTCTCTTGCCCAAATTTGCAGTGACGCCTGATAGTTGGTTGCTCAATTGCCTGTGTTTTCTCGTAGGGGAAAGCTGTTACTATGTTGAATGTTACTATTTTATTGGGGATTATGTTAATTTATTAATTAATCTGCATAGCTGTCATAGTTTTTTAAATTTTAAACTAGTTTTTAGGTAGTTTACCTAGTGTTCTCGGCAGCAAAACTGGGTGTGAGTACTGTCTACTGGGTGGGGTGGTGGGCACGCTGCACCTTGTATGTCAGGTAATTAGGCTGTTTCCTCCTGCATGAACGCTTATTGGTTGGGCTGGTGACGAGCACAGGTAGGATCCAATTACATTTGAGCAGGTGGATTCCATGTCTTAGGAGCTAGGATCCTACAATCTTATTTGGGGTGTATGTTCATTAATTTGTGCCCTTGTCGTATTCCATTGGAGACTTGATATACGTTACTTAGATAGTTAGCCGTTGCTGCTATGTGTCGGTTTGTGCGTTTTGGCCGTTCTGGTATGTATTGTGTCATGATTCTTTCAGCTGTTATTCACCAATTTGTGGATTGGTATTAGTGCATGCTCTGTTGGGTGCCATCATGTATTGGTGGATTAGTTAGATTGCAGTATGCTTTCATAGATTTACGTAGCCTGGAGATTTTGAAATCTGTTACTTAGATAGTCAACTTCTGTTGTTCAACATGTAAGCTCATTGCAGGGAAGAGTGTTGGTTTGTGCGTTTTGGTAGTTTTGGTATGTTGTGCATGATTCTTTTCAGCTGGCATTCGCCTATGGGTGGATTAGATGATATACTGTGAGTTCTGTCTGCCTGACTCAACGCTTGCAATTATTGTAATCTATACATTGATAGTTTGCTGAATAAGTGTACTGTATTATATTTGAATTACATCCTCTGCGTGTACTGGTTTAAATTGTATAGGTGATGGATTATAATGATACTAGGGGCACTTGGATGTTTTAGTTTTCTTTTTTACTTCTGCGTGAAAATCAGTGTTTCCAAACAATGGTTGTAATTACATAAGCATCAAAGTTTTCGGCAACAAAAACATATTGGATACATCTATCTTGTTCCAGTGCACTATTTCCTACATTTGCTAAATTAACTTTAATGATCCAGCCGCCCATGTTATAAATTATTGTGCCAGACAATCAATGAAAGGAAAAGTCAAGTACAATATATGTTATGGCGCTGGGCCTTGCTGCGTAGGGCGTATGGAGGAGAGTGCAGAGGATCTGGGCGCGAGCGTTGGCGGCGGCTGGGTGCCGTGGCGGCGTTCGGCGAGCAGATGCGAGAGGAGGAAGGCAGGGGGACGCTGGGCGCCCAAGGGTGTCACGTAAGACACAATCCCAGGCTGATTCTATTGATTATCACGTTGGGGTCTTATAGCCCCTTACAGATTGGACTCTTAAACTAACTGGACTCCTTGACGCTAACAAACTCATCTACTAATCCTAACTGGACGCTTTCCTGAAACAAACTCATCTACTAATCCTAACCTAACTGGACTCTTTCCTGAAACAAACTCATCTACTAATCCTGAATAACTAAGGCTCGCACCATAACAATATAGCTCTTATTTTCCTTCTATCTGACTTGCTTTTAAAATTTTTGAATCTCCAGCCCTCCTGTAATTAGGTGTTTCTGCTATATGCATGATTTCATGCTTATTGGTATATGCTCCTCCTTTCTCCCTCTGTTTTTGTTTGCTGTTCTTACCACGTTCTGATATTTGCTATGTGGCACACCTTTTGGAGAATGCTCTATATTCAGTATTAACTTGCTAAGTTTGAAGTTATTGTGCATTCATATGTGCTTGTTGGCAATATTTCTGTTAGGTAGGTGATAATTCAATTCAATATGCCTTGTGTTATGCGAGCGATAAAGATGAAATTTGTGTCATTGTGTGAGCAAGGGTGACAGAAAAAAAGAGCAAAAGATGGGTTCCTTTTTTTCTCAAACCAAAAATATCTGTTCTGCACTTGTGATTTTAATGGTTGAATGACTGAAATTGTGTCTGAATGTGTAATTAGCTTGTTGAACCAATTCAGAAAGGTGAAAATACATACTGCTAACGATGAAGCAGAAGCGTTGGGTGGAAGTAGCAGTAAATAGTAGCTACAAATGGTTTGAGAATGCAGCTATTTCCCCAGTATCTGATATTATGCATAAAGCTAAAGAGATGTTTTTATCACTGACACGGGCACACTGTCAAGTATTATGTTTTAAGAACAAATCAAGTGGCGATGTATCGTAGATGACACATTCTGTTTTCTTTTTCCTCCTGAAATCTGAATGTTCTAGGTGACTATATTTAACATAGCTAACTTGTATGCAAGAGCTGAATAATTTATTTTAACCATTGCTTCTTTCTTCTGGAGACTGGACATGCTGTATAACTTATTCTCAAAGTTTCATCCACCCAGGGTTTGCTGTATTGCTATTGAAATGCTCTTTAACTTGATTTTGGTTTTGCAGATTATTCCTCCTTGGACTTGAAAAGTATGGCAAAGGTGATTGGAGGAGCATCTCACGGAACTTTGTGATCTCAAGGACACCAACTCAAGTAGCTAGCCATGCACAGAAGTACTTCATCCGTCTGAACTCAATGAACAGAGAGAGGCGGCGATCAAGTATACATGACATCACCAGTGTGAACAACGGAGATGCATCAACTGTCCAGGGTCCAATCACAGGTCAAACAAATGGCCAGGCTGCAAATCCTGGGAAACCCTCTAAGCAATCCCCACAGCCAGCAAATACACCTCCAGGTGTCGATGCTTTTGGCACAACAATTGGACAGCCAGTTGGTGGCCCTCTTGTCTCAGCTGTTGGAACTCCCGTTACACTACCTGTTTCTGCTCCACCTCATCTGGCCTATGGCATGCATGCCCGGTTCCAGGAGCCGTAGTACCTGGTGCTCCAGTAAACATTGTTCCGATGCCCTATCCAATGCCACCCTCATCATCCCATGGGTGAGGGACATTTCAAATGCTGTGTGGCGTCTAAATCCATAATCTCCCAATGTCAGCATTTATCAGGTGTGCTGCCATGTCTCAATAAAGCAATACCAATAAACCCTTGTACATTACAAACTGCTATTACATGTTGCATTGAGGACATTGCAGATTATGTACTTTGTGTTGCATGCGAACTTTTTTATGTACACGTGCACCAAATCCAAATCTTTCAGGACTGGTGCTGCCAAGTGTCTTGGTATGGCAGCGCGTTTCAGGCTAGATGTGAGCTTGTGCTTCAGTCAGTATCTGTGATTTGTAACTGTATACCAGCTGCAACAAGAGTAAGATGCACCCCATGTTTCTCATGTCCATTTTACCGAACTGTGTGGCTCGTTAAGTATTGGTAATAAATGTATAATTACATATTTTACACAATCACTGTAAACGTAAGGTGCCACTATCTCATTAGTCGGGATCAGTCTTCAGTGCCTGCTCTTTCATTTCTGACATCGGTAGCCTTGCTTTGGTGGACGGTGGGTAAGGTTAGGGACGGTGGGAGTTTCATTTCTATCTAGGGTTTTTTGGAATGGTACCCTTGCAACTTTGTAAGTTTAGAGAAATATCATTACTATTCGTCTATTTGGAATCATATCATTATAATTCTTCTCGGTCTTGAATCATGCCATTTTCCGTATTTGACAGCATTGGGGCCACAGGCAGGTGACTCAAGGCTAGTGTATTCCCATATGTCCTAAAATATCCTTGTTTCTCTTCCTCCACTCACTGACGTGTGGGGTACACACGTCAGCTTCTTCTTCAAGCTTCGATCTGCATCGCCTGGTGCTGTCGTGGCTGCGAACGCACGCTCCTCCCACGCCAGAAAATCCAACCTTTCTTGCAGCGCCGGCCTGTCGCGGAGGTCTTGCGCAGCCACCATCTCGTGCTCCATGCCACCATCGACATCACAGGCTGAGATTCATGAAGGTCCTGATGTGGATGTGGATATGCTCCTTGATTTCATGGTTGACCTCCACTACCATCATCAGAAGCTCTACGTCACGAGCACATGCACGCACGCCTCCGTGAATGAGCGAGTTGGCCAAGCAAATAAGCCTGTACCTCATGGGAAGCCGCATGGCAGGGAGCACGAAGCCACCTCGGGAGAAGAGCGAGCTACATGGCCGCCCGAGTAGGCCGGATAGAGGAGCCGCACGAGCAGGATCTGGTTCAGGAGTTAAACCACGCAGCTGAGGGAGCTCGTCAGAGAGGGAAGCCAGTCCACAGCAGCGGCGGCGCGAGGCTTGGACTCGTACGGTGGCTGGCTGGAGGTTGAAGGAGAACCTAACGTGTGGGGCTCACACGTCAATGAGTGGAGGGAGAGAGAAATAATAAGAGTATTTTAGGACATACGAGAATACACTAGCCTGAGTCACCTGCTTGTGGCCCCAATGTTGTCAAATACGTAGAAAATGACATGATTCAAGACGAACAAGAATTATAATGGTATGTTTTCAAATAGATGAATAGTAATGGTATTTCTCCAAACTTGTAAAATTGCAATGGTACCGATCCAAAAAAAACCCTATCTTAAATGAGATAACACATAAGTACAAATATGTTAAGTGTATGAAGACCCTTATACTATAGGCTCATGTGACTGGCCCATGAGGCTCTCTAGCTCTCCATATATTGTCATTTTCACTTATGGAGTGGTCATCTTCTCAGATTCCCAAGGTCAGTAACATGGTACCAAAGCCATGGATGACCCATGAGGCTCTCTAGCTCTCCATATATTGTCATTTCTACTTATGGAGTGGTTGTCTTCTCAGACTCCAAAGGGACTCCCAAGGTCAATAACATGGTACCAAAGCCATGAATGGTTAGGGTTAGACTGATCTAATTCACCCAGATCCATTTTTCCTTGGATTTTTTCTTCACACTGCTCGTGGTCCTGCTTGCGGCCCATTGTTGTGCAGACCCTCTTTGGCGTGCATCGTTTGTGCCATTTGCGCACGATTCGTGTGACCCGTCGCTGCCCGTCTACAGTCTCCATCACACGGTCTTCATTTGTGTTGTCCGTCACGCATCGCGTGGTCTTTTTGCGTCGTCTGCCTCCGTCGTGTGGTCTATTTGCGCGGTTGGCCTCATCCACGCACATACCTTTCACAACCTTCGTCTTCATGCGTGGCTGGCCCTCTCCACTTGCGGGACGCGAGCTTCTTCACTCGCACGAACTTCTTCATGGCCTGTGTGGACTCCCTCAACTGTGACCTGTGTGCTTGTCCGCCTGTGTCTTTTGACGCTGCCGATCTTCCTTAAGTGAAAATGAAGGTCACCAGTCGCAAGGCACCAGTAGGAATCCTCTATTGAAATTGCAAGGAGAGGTGTTGGTCTTCATTTTCACTTGACTCGTGATCCACCGACTCTCAAGCCTAATAGTAGTAATGTTGGTGTAGTCAAAAGTTGGGAAATTAATGATGGGAAAGTAATGGCTACTATGGTTAACAGTGTTAAACACACCATGATTATGAGTTTACATAAGTTTAAGCAAGCCAAACCCATGTGGTCTTATTTGAAGGCATGCTATGTTTAGGATAGCAGTGCCCTTCAACATACTTTGATGCAGCAAATTTATGTTATTGAACAGAGATACATGTCCATTGATGAGTGCTATTGTGACTTTGATCGTTTGATGGGTCCTTTGATGCAAGCCAAACCCTGTTGTCTTATTTGAAGGCACGCTATGTTCAGGATAGTGGTGCCCTTCAACGTACTCTCATGGAGCAAATTTATGTTATTGAACAGAGAGACATGTCCATTGATGAGTACTATTCTGCCTTTGATCGTTTGATGGGTCCTTTGATCTCCATGGTACCTCAGTGCACGGCTGGTCAAAACTGCATAACTTTTTCACTTATTGTGCATTTTCTTACTTACAAATTTGTCATGGGAGTCAGGGTAGAGTTTGTTTCTATTTCATACACAAGCACACCTATATAACAACCTTAGGGACCTAGATTAAGCTTACTCAATTCGTGGTAGGCCTTCTCTACCTTGAATCCTTACTAATATGAAGTTGAGACCCTTTATTAGAGCTCTTGAAAATAATATTTATGGATAAAATAGAGTTTAGTTAGCCCCTTGTTTGAGAAATGTCTATGGTTAGATGTCCTCTAGACCTTCCTCACAACATGTAGAAACCACCACATTAACAATTCGTTAGCCAATTTGTTCTCGTGAATCCTAGGATAGAACCTCATGTACATCATAGTGCTTAATGGTTAAACCTAAAGGCTTCATGCTAATTAGTCATAGGAGACTAACTCAACATGGTATTCATAGTGCTCGATCGCCAGGCTTTGTCTAATGACAGTTAGACCAACCTCCATCCTTGGTCAAACCACCACACGGAGTTTAAACATATGTGTTACGTTGCACTCTAAATTAAACACAAACCACCACACGGAGTTCAAACATATGTGTTACCTTGCACTCTAAATTAAACATGTCACACATCAATTGATAACACGCTACAATTGCACAACTATATTAACTCCACTCCTTAGCATGTTTCATATGCAATTATAGCATTCTCATTACTAATTTATCGTTCGCAGTGCTATAGTGACTAAAGCAATGACAAAGCTGAACATCGACCTTGAGTCCAATCCTATGGAGGTGCAATATTCTAGAAGAAAAATCATATGCATCTTGATTATTTTTTAGAATGACTAATAGTAGTATGTTGGTATTACTTGTACATGACGATAACTATATATATATATATAATTGTCAATGACTTATGAACCCAATTATATTCATATTCTTTCTTGTTATTATTCAACATTAGCCTTAAAGTATGTTTGATTGGTTATGATAGATGCTTATACATGTTTTGAGATGTATAGTTTCACGTGTCATGCTATCTATCGCACTCACACCTAACTTTTTTATGGAAACTAGAGGGGTTCGAATCTCTAGAATATATTTCTTAAAAAAATTGTAATTACAAACAAACTTAGAGTGAAATAGACTCACACCCATATTTGTAGTGGAATAGATAGTCAAACTTGATTTAACACGTGCAAGTCCGTCAAACTTATACATTATTTTTTTATCTTATAGTTACTGATCTACTATATATATCTCTAACATTAATCATATATATTTTCTGTTACAATACATTATGAAGTAGGGTTGTTGTGTATATGTATAATATATTTTAATATTTCTAATAAAACATATGTTATTTTCAATATTTGGTAGAATCGTTATTATATGATACGAATTGATCATGTGTGAAGAAAAACGATCCTATGTAAGATCTTATGCCGATCAATGTTTTTGTTCTTTTTTTCGATGTATATGTTCAATGATATATTCTTCTTTTAAATATATTTCATATGATATTAGAGACTAGAAAGTGTGCATCACAGTACATGCTCTAAACTACGATAGAGCCTAGCCAGTATCACTCTATTATAATAAGCATGTAACAAATGCTATATATTTTTCGGTTGCTATTTCCGTTTATAGCTTTTGTTGGGCAGTGGAGAGGCCAGCTTTCTTTTTAATTTGGCACAAAAAGATATTTTACCCCGTCCTCGATCTCCCAAAGGAAAATTCCCCAAAGCCCGAAATAAATCAGGCAGCACGCCCACAGAAAGACGACCTCTTCAAGGCCACAGCCGCGGCCACCACCACCTGCCCTTCTGTCGTTGCAGGCCATACACAGACGTCGCTGCTCCGCATATGTCCAACGCCAAGGGCTCGTCCGCCGGCGCCGCCGGCGCAGGAGGCCACGCCGACCTCGGCAGCAGGGCCATTTCGAACGATCAGGCCTTCATGGCTTCCGTGCACCGGGCCGCCCCGGGGGCTGCGAACGTGCACCAGCAGCACTTCCACCAGTACCCCGCCGGCCTGATCCCAGCGCCGCCGGTGGCAATGCCGGTTCACGTACCGGTGTCGTCACAGACCCCGTACTCCGCCCAGATCGCGGTGCCGCCGCCTCAGCCGATCATCCCACCGCCAGACCACTGCCTGCACTCCCTGATGCCTACCGGTCAGTACCTCGGACGACGCGCGCACATGCTGAATTGCGCGATGGAGTCTCCGTGATCTTGTTGTTTATTAGGGTTTCTTCGATGACCCAGGGTTTTGATGGATTTGTGCGTCGGCTCGCGCTAGATGTGGGCCTATCTGATTCTGTTCTTATATATATTAGCTGATTTTATGGTGTCGCTATGATTAGCTCCGGGCCCAGTTTTGACAAAAAAACTTGAAACTTATGATTAATTGGCAAGCTGCATCATCGATCGTTGAATAAAGTTATCTTATCTCTGGGTTCAGACCCATTTTCATACACTTAAAAGGTTTCCATTTGTAGTAGTGATCGATTACTGATAAATCTTGCAACAAGTTGCCATTTCCAGTGATTCTTTGCTATGTACTCCTAGATATGATTAGCATCGTCTTAATGCAGCTAGGAACATCTTTGCTATGTTACACTTATCAATTCTTGCTACTTCATCTTCTTCACTCTTCTTCATCATTTTCATTACTATGTAATCATGGAATTAAGCTTTGCTCCCATATTTTCCAGGATGCTACCAGGATTATTCTCCATATGGCAACATTGCATCTTTGCAGCACACAACAGCAAGGGGTTTTTCAGACTGGCGAATGCACAGCAATGCACTCATGTCCTTCTCTCATGCCACTAGTGCTGGCAACGGGAGCAACAATATCAACAGCAATGGATTATTACATCAAAATTTATCCCCGTACACCACCCATACATGGACTACTACTTACGTGCAGAGGCCTTACAACACTGCTTATGCTCCTGCAACAATGAATATGCTCCAAACTCCTCCCTTTCATAGCAACAACCATGAAAAAGAGTCAGGTATATATATATATATATATATATATATATATATATATATGCGTGTACATTTGGCACTTAAAAATGGAATATTTGCATGAGTTTGCTTCATTAATTACTTATCATTTGGTGGTGCACAGGTGCAGTTTTTTCAAATAGCTTTAACTTGGCCCCATCAGTGACACCTACCTCCCCTTTTCAACTTATGTCTCCAAGCTCAACTAACTACACTTCCACTCAAATCTTCGAGGAAACCAACAATTTAGAGGTACCACTAGGACTCTTTCAGAGTGTTGAAAATGTTTTATTTTTGTTCATATGAGCAGTTACGTTGTCATGGTTTTCCAGGACACTTCAAGAGTCTTTGGATGTGGGGATAACGAAAGCAACAACAGTGAGGGACCAGATCCCACTTTCGCTGTGGAGATGGAAAACACAAACCAGGGCAATGGGCATATTCATGTTATGAATAAAATAGTATGTTATCATTTCAATGCATCATGTGTTTTTTTATACTATTAGTATTTTCTATACAGGATTAACACATTATTTAAATCAAGAAAAAAATTTACTCATTCATTGCTCAGGAGTAAAGACACCTATTTGTTATTGTTTAGGACTGAGGGAAATGACTCACAATTTCCAACCAGTTGATTCTACCTTAAAATAATTATTGTAAGAATACTCAAACCTATATGGCAATGAGCACGAAAATAGTGTGTTTAGATGGATAAACATGATTTTAGGTACTCCCTATATTCCGAATTGTAAGTCATTTTGACTTTTCTAGATACATAACTTTTGTTACGCATATAGATATACACTATGTCTAGATACATATAAAAACTATGAATCTAGAAAAGTTAAAACGACTTACAATTTGGAATGGAGGAAGTCGCTAAAATGTACTATAGAAGGTATCACTCTCCGGTAGGTGTTACTGGTATGCCAAAAATTCATTGCTGACCACTTAAAAAAATCATCATATTTGGTGGCTTCCTCCTGAACTAAGTCCCTTTTTTTTCTCATATGACAATCTGTTACATGCAAAAGGTCAACTGTCAAGATTACCGTATGGTCTTTCGCAAGGACTTAACAAACAGTGATGTTGGAAACATTGGAAGAATTGTTCTGCCAAAGGTAGATACTTGCACTTGCATATCCTGTTAATTGGGCTTTACTCTCTGGTATGTTCACTGCGTTCTACATTATATTTCCAGCATGAACCCCAGCTGTAATGCATGTAAATTTTTAACTGTGAGCTGCAAGTCATCTTGTAATTTCACCTTTTTCTGAATTCTGTAGAAAGATGCAGAGCCTAACCTTCCAATCTTGGAAGATAAGGATGGCCTGATACTGGAAATGGACGATTTTGAGCTCCCAGCTGTATGGAAGTTTAAGTACAGGTATCTTCACCATATTGTAATACTATTGGTTGCTCAGATGTCAAGAGTTTCTGATGATCATCAGTTTAGAGTGAATATTTGCTTGTAATTCTCCAGATGCCAAAAAGTAAAACACTTACATTGTGCAAGCCTCAGCTTTGAGTGAGGATTGATATATCTGCCTATTGCTCGGCAATTGAATTTTATCATGCTGATGCAATACATTTTCTTTCAGGTACTGGCCTAATAATAAGAGTAGGATGTATATCTTGGAAACTACTGGTAAGGTGATCACAGAGTAAAAGTAATTCTAAACTTGGAGCTCTGTATAGATGTCAACGAATTGCATGTCCCATTCTCAGGTGAATTTGTTAAGAGGCATGGACTTCAAGCTAAGGACATCCTCGTCATTTACAGGAACAAGAAATCTGGCAGATATGTATGTAAAAGTTATATATAAACCCACTTCCTTCTGTCAGCTACATTCTACGGAGCATTATTGTTCCTCTGATCATATCCATCTTGCATCCTCTGATCAAATTAAGAGTTACTTTTCATTGTACGGAGTAACATGTATGTATTCTCTCATTTTCTTTTCCATACAGCTCTTCTCTATCTTCTCATGCCTCTCTATTCCCTCTGTGCTAAGGTTGCCCGTGCAGTGAAGGCTGAGGTCATACAAGTGCCAGAATGCGAGTGCATCAAGGCAGGCAACCCCAGAGAAGAGTGCGGCTTCTCTGTCAATCCTTCGACCAAGAAGGTTATCATGTAGATGGTTGGAGCTTCGTACCTGAATTTGAGCGGAAGAAGAAGAAGAAGAAGAAGAAGAAGAAAAACATCAGAAATGTATGGTGTAGGCTGTTGCCGTGCAGGAGCACACCGGGAATCGCCGCCGCTTGATGAACCTGGAGCCAAGGAACAACTGTTGTGATCAAGGTTGCATGCATCATCGAAACTGAATTCCCGCGCACTGAACCTGCCTAGCTAGGCCTGTACTGTACTGTTTCCCTTGTTGTTGGCAACTATGCACATGTAGCTTGAGATAAATGAATTTGCTTTGTACATGTACATATTTCGTGTTTTGGATAATTCGGTGAGAAACAAGTCATGAGCGTTGTGCCGTCTTCTTAATAATTCTGATCCTCATGACACCGTGTGTGTATATATATATATATATATATATATATATATATATATATATATATATATTATATATATATATATATATATATATATATATATATATATATATATAACTACACTATTTAGCAGCCAGGTCTATGAATAATATTCAAGGCCCACCATCGTGGATGACAACCACTATTTTTATTCCGACGAGACATAAAGTAGCAATTTGCCTAACATAATTGATATGGCGTCAATGTGCATTGATTTGGGTTGGCCCACATGTGTGCCTACGGTAATTGAAGGAAGCACAATTTCATTTACCACCTAAATCAATGCACTTATAACTCGTTAAAGATCTCTATGGAGCAAATCAGTGATCCAAAAATGTTTGGGCCAGCATTTAGCATGCGTGGATATTTTTCTAATTAATTATCTTATTATTCTACATATTTAACTATGACACGAACATGGTAATTTTTACTACCATTATTATAATATTATCACTTAGCCTATAAATAATTACGTCTGGATCTATGTGTAATAAAATTTGCTATAATACTCACATATGTGTCCGGTCTATGAGAAGACTATTTTTTAATTATTAATACTATCGTTTGGGCCTATAAATAATTATGCCAGGACCTATATGAGCAGTAAATTTTTGTATGATATCAAAGGGGCCTCCGGTATCCTAACTTTTCTTATTAATTACTCTGAAGAAAATAATTATTCATGTATAGTAAACTGTAAATTCACTATCCGCCATCACAAATCGGAGTTTTTTTTATTACTAGTTGTATAGTCTAGCCGAGAAAATAATTATATCAAAACCTCTAAAAGATAATATCACTTGTGATGATCACTGCGTCATAATTTCAGTTATGCAACATCTTTTTATTAATAATATTAAAATTTGTTTAAAAATAATTCTACCATGTCCGGTAGAAGCTATATTTTTAGACTTTTTATTACTTATTGTTTTGATTAGTAATGAAAATAATTATTTCATGTATAGTAAGCCGTTAATTCACTACCTCCCATCACAATCGGGAGTTTTTTAATTACTGATCATAAAGTCTAGCTGTGGAAATAACTATATCAAAACCCCTGAAAGATGATTTCACTAGCCATGTTCGCTACGTCGTCATTTAGACTTGTGAGCTGTAAGTTTGCCCAGGAGGTCTGATATTTGTTTGAGGTAATTCTTATTGCTGATAGTATATTTTGCACCAAAAATAATCCTATCTATACATCAACGGGACGTCGAGTATCCGAATGAAGTAATTTTTGTTATGAATACTATTATTTATATCTATAAATAATTTCATTTTCATCTAGACCTATGCAAAATAAAATTTGTTGCAACACTCACGTGTTCAGTATCCGATCAATGTATTTTTATTACTAAATATTACTTTTTTATTACTAATAGTATCATTTTGTCAAGTAATTAATTATGTCCTAACCTATGAGCGGTAAATTTTGTCTATGATAATCACCGGCGTGTCTCATCTTCGGTCAGACTATTTTTTTTATTATTAATAGTATCATTGTGTTAAATAAATAATTCTATCCGAACCAGTGAGTTGTAAATTTGATTGTGATAATAATCAGCGTGCCCGGTCTATGTAGTATAATTTTCCTAAGTAACAATTTTTCATCTAAATCTGTAAGCGGCGGTAAATTTAATTGTGATAGTAACCCACGTGTCTGAGTCTTTCGCCAGACTATTTTTATTACTAATAGTATCATTTTGTTAAGTAAATACTTATGTCCTGACCTATAATTCCGAAATGACCCATATGCACAGTAAAGATAGATGTGCTCATCACGGAGACGTCATTAAAAAAAACATATGATATTTTCACGGAGACGCCATGAGAAACAAAACTTGACCAAATTCACGAAGACAATATTCCGGCGATCAAATATAAACAATCCATTTGAACCACACGGATAAACAACAGGACTGAATCAAGATGAAATAATTAGACAAAGATTCATAATATCGATCCAAACCAAATTCATTGAGATAGTTTTAGATATATAGATCATGTCATCTCATTGGTACAGTGTATATGGGATCACATCCTTAGAGACCAAAAACAATTATACAAAATTTAACCCTACTTCACAGGGCCAAGATCTCATGCCCTCTTCAATAACGCATCCCATCAAAGCCGGCTGCCACAAGGACAAAAGAATTAGATATTATAAGATTTAAAATCATACAAAATAAATTGAGATTGGCATCAGGCCATTGCTCGTTGCCTGACCTTGCAGAACCACGAATCTGTAAATCGCAAACAGGCACTCACGAGAGTACGGCCGGAGGTGGCGCTCACACGCCAAACTGCAGCAGGAGGTCTGCGGCGTCTGCCTGATGCTAGATCCGGCAGCGGGCGGACATGGGCCAGGCAGCTACGGCAGATCAGCCCCCGCCGGACATGGCGCCTAGCAGTCGACGAGATGTGACGAAGGTGTCGACGTTGTTGACGATGGAAGCACGAGGCCCCGCCAGTCTGTCACCACCGCTGCCATCATCCATCAGCATGCACCTGCAGCGCGCCTGCCCACGTGGAGTCGCGCCGACGATGAGAGGTGCGGCCGAGGTTCTGTGCGTGTACAGATGCGGCAATGAGCAAGGGACGAGAGAGAGAGGAACAGATAAGGAAGTAGTATAAATACGGCCGGCTAGGAGGATGATCGACTGCCGATCAATTCAATTTAGTGCGGGGTTCACGGGAAGGATAAAACTCCACTACGGTGATCACGGGAGCAGTAAATAGACGTGTGTTATTTCTCCGTTTGAGTACGGATGGTAATAAAAAAATTATTAGTCACCAAGTCGCCGGAGACAGGCGGCGCTCCACCGGGGCGTTGGATATATATGTTTTCATTTCTGAATTCTGATAGATAGAAAATGAGAAATTTTGATATTTGATATCCAATTCGTCCTGCTCGAACATTTGACATACAATTCGTTCGTGTTTCGAAATTTGACATCAGAACTGCGAATTGTTTCGATTAAAGGGATTTTACCTTTTTCCTTTTTCCGGTAATGTTTTCACCTCTCTCGACCACCTAAAAGGACCAAAGTACCCTTGTGTTGTTCTGTCTCCTCAAATGAGATGAGTGTCTCGCGATCAAGACGGACGTACGGCCGGCCGTCCGTCCGCCGCCCATCCGCAGGAAGGGGTGCCCCTCTGCTGCCGAGGAGCCTCCTCCGCCCATCCACCGCCCTTCGCCTCCCCTCCCGTATCACCCTCCGCCACCCGTCGGGCTCAACAACAGCCAGGATCCAGCGCCTCCTGTCGCGCTCCCCGCTCCCTGCTCCCGGCGCGCAGGCTGCGCCGGCTCCCCGAGGAGGCAGGACCGTTCCCCGCGCGCCGGCTGCGCCGGCTCCACCGGCCGTGGCAGGCCCTCCCCACGCGCAGGCCCCGTCCTCCACCAGCTACCACGGGCTTGGCTGCTGCGCTTGACAACAGCCCATCGGGAGACAGAGGATGGTCGGGCAGGGGAGGAAGAGGGCAGCGGAGGAGTGGAGGGTCTCGTCAGCGACGGAGTGGCGTCGTAGGAGCGGACGGGCGGGCGCTTGTCCGTATCCTGCCCGAGCTGGCGATGCGGCAGCGACATGGACGACACCAAGAACCAACGTACTAGGGGTAGGGGTAGTTTGATCTTTTTAGGTGCCGGGAAGAGATGAAAAGATTAAAGAAAATAGAAAAAGAGATGAAATCATGGAAATCCCTTGAATCGAAACAATTCGCAGCTCTGGTGTCAAATTTTGAAAGGCGAACGAATTGAATGTCAAATATCAAAATTTAGAAAATGGTTCTCTCTCTCGCCTCCTGAAGCAACGACACCTATAGTCCTGAAAAGCACTTAGCAGTGGAAGTTTTCATATCAGACAAGCTGATAAGAACATGGGTTATTGGTGAAGGCATCAAGTCTTGACAGCTAGCTAATGCTGTGATTGGACCTAGTAGAGCTGTAGTACTCCCTCCGTATCGTAAATAGAAAACGTTTTAAACAAGGTTTGAGTTAAACATTGGGAATATAAATCATCTATAACTTTTAAATTGTTGAGTTTGCAAATGTAAAAATTATATGAATAGATTTGTCTTGAAAAATATTTTCATAAAAGTATACATATATCACTTTTCCATAAATATTTTTATAAAAACAAAGGGTTAAAGTTGTGTTTTGAAGACCGTGCGTTGTCCTAAACGTCTTCTATTTTTAATACGGAGGGAATATGTTAAATCTTGTTCAGCAGGAAAGGGCTAAGGTTCTAGCGAAACGTAGCTCAAGTTGTTGTGACCTAAACACGACCTATTTGAACACGAGACACATAGCTAGGTGCAGTAGCACGGTATGAAAAGTATCATGGGAAAGCATGCTCATCAGTCCCTGGAGCTACAATCTATCCCACACATAACCTAGGGAGGGACTACGCACCTACTCCTGCAGTAGTATCTATGATCAGAACTAATCATGTGTGTGTGTTGTTGTCATCTTTCTAATAAGGGAAATGTGGAGTTGTTTTTTAGTTTGCTTCGTTTTTTCGGAAATCTAGTTGGTGCAGAAAAAGGCTAGCTAGCCACCAACTGTAGTACATTATTTCTTTCTCTTTTCTTTTTTTTGCGAACAGTAGTACATGAAAACTAATTGAACTGCTCAATGAGACACCTGAGTGAAGAAGGTTTATCCTTGCTCGGTATTAGGATTAAGTTAAATTAAAGGCCATGACTTTCTGATAAAACATACCCAACTTTCCCAGCAGATTATTACTTTTTTGAGAACATGCCTAGGCATATATTTCATTAAACAGGAAAGAGTTTGAGACAAACGACTAGGCAACACGTGGTAACCCGAAGTTACCAGCCTAGAGAACAGAAAAAGCTCCCGAACCCTGAGAACACAAAGGCGATATTACATGGCAAAGAATGGTGCGACTGCAGTCGATGCTGACACTAAGCCAAAGCCAGCAGACTTGCAAGCTGCCTGAACCCTGCCGAGCACCAAAGCCAGCAGATTATTCCTCAATGCTGTAGTATATATGCTGTCACTGTTACTATATATACCTTCAATGCTCCAGCTGATTGTTCCTCCTCGGTGGCCAACGATTAATCTGCTGACAGTTAACACAGATGGAGTGCTATTTCAGGTTGGCAAACGGATTTCACAAATCTCTGCAGGCAGTGACCCAAATCCCAGCAAAGCTCACCTAAAACAATGACCTCCTTAAGTTCACAAAAGAAACAATGAGCTCCTACAGTTACGGTCATTGTTCACAAAAGAAACAATAACCTCATCATCCCTTGAAACCGAAGAAAAATCTGACGCTTGTATGGTGTCCCAATCTTCACACACTACTCCATTCCTACCTCCAAAAACTCACCCAGCATTATTGCTTTTTTTTTTACTACTCGTATTCGAGAATGAGCAGGAAGAGAGAGCTGAAATAATGAAACTGAACCTTCATCTTTTGCAATTTTTTACAGTTACCTGTCCCTGAGAATGAGATTACCAGCTTCGTTCTGAACGGACAGCTAGAGAGACTCATGAGTGCCTGCCTTTTCGACTGACCTGTGACACGAGCACGACGTGTGCTCGATCAGTTGCTCACGAGCGGGAGGAGCCCGATCGACTCCCCGACCGACCGGTGGTGGATCATCAGAAGACGGGGCGGATAGCTGCTGCTGACGGCTACTGGGCACCGTGATTGCTATTCGGGGGGCGTCGACGGCGACAAGCCTATAGCAGCTAGGCCGGCGGTGGTGGGGGCCGGCGGCGACGGCGCTTTTGCCGATTCCTCTCAGCAACCTCACCTCACGTCACCCGGCCCGGCCCCTTCCTGCCGTGTGTCCCGATGCATGTACATGTACTCACCGGCGTCGTCGTTCGCTGCACTTTGCCGCGCGCCCGTCTTTTTCAGCCGGATAGGATATATAGGCGCGGCAAGCACATATACAATACAACAAGCACGGCAGATTGCACAAGGCGTTGTGGTGATCATGAGCAGCATATACTTCCTACTACACAGTTATGTATATATATATACAACAAAAAATACACTTATGTGTGGTGGTGAGCATGAGGACCACAAGCCAAAGGTGAAGAAACTTGAAGCCATCGTCCATGCATGCAGAAATTAAATGTCTTGCAAGTGCTCCTCCATGGAGGTGGTTGTTGCCTTGCCCTGTCACCATAACCACCACAACAGTACGATACCCTGGTGCTGTTGCAGGGTCAGTGGAAGTGGTGATTAGATCCTGTTCATGGATAGTTTAGATGCCATGATTGAAGCCTAAGACCCTAGCTAGTAGTCTCAAGCAGAAGGGCAGCCACAAAACAAGGCTTCCATGGCACAGGTGTTGCTGCCAGAGGGCCGGGGATGTCTGAAGCTGCTGCCACCATGCATGGCCATGGCCATCACAGCTTTGGTGACATCTCTTGTCTAGAGGTAGTAGGAAACTAGCAACTCACACTTCACTAGCTAGCCTTTTCAAATTTAAGTGCATCTAGCCACCCCCTTTTGATGTTGAGATGGATGCAGACCATAACATTATGCAGGCTAGGGAAGCTGCAGAGGAAAGAATCCACCATACAGATCTCAGCTCTGATGGATAGATAAGTTGACTGTGGATGACGAGGATAAGACTCTGAAATGCGCTTTCGAAATTGCGATAGAGCCCAAGGGTTAGTATTTTTGGGACTTGCTGGTGCTGCCTTTCACGCAAAGCAACGCAATGCCCTGCCCTGCACTCCTGCTTCACAATCATGCAGCTGTGTTTGGGAGTAGAAGGGATGGCTCAGTATATGGCCCTTTTCGCAGTGCGATGTGAAGAGCCATGCATCCTGTTGATTGTTGAAGCAGTTCGGATGCCACTTTCAGGAGCACAAGGGGGACACACTCCACTTCAGTCTCATCTCCACAAAATTCACTTCAGATAGAATCGCCCTCCCATGTAGGAGTACAACACGAGCATATCTCCTTTGATATTCAAGTTTGATATTCAAGTATAGTACTTTCTCCATCCCAAATTATAAGTCATTTCAAAAATCTTGAAAAGTTAAAGTTTCTCAAGTTTGACCAAACTTATATAACAATATAATAATATTTATGATGTCAAATAAGTATCATTAGATTTATTATCAATTATATTTTCATAGTATACCTATTTGATGTTATAAATCTTTATAGTTTTATCTATAATTCTTGATCAAACTTGAGATATTTTGACTCTCTAAGATTTTTGGAATGACTTATAATTTGGGATGGAGGGAGTAATTATTAGAAGCCGCCAAATAACTTATTTCCTAGTCAGAGCTCTTGAAAACATTCAGAAATTTTGAATTCAGTACTCCAACATGACGTCAAGTGGTACTCCTCAGGAACTGATTCTGCAGAACATGACTTGTACTCCTCAGGAACTAATTCTGCATGTCACTGAAAGCAAAACTGCAGAGTTAAAGTACGCATACGTACTGTAGTACTACCACTGTTTCTCATGCCTGAAAGCAAAACTGCAGAGTAGTAGTATCTGGAACCTGAAAATGTTCTCTGCGCATCATGCCTGCGCCCAACCAACAGGGACTCTCCAGGTTGGTTGTCATATCAGGTATATTTTCAACATTTATAATTCAAGAGAGGGGTCTCTGATTCATTGCATCTCGACGATTTTTTTGACCAATGATGATTGGTTTGTCGCTAACCGTTTTGTTACACATGGGAGGAGGGTAGAAGAGGAATAGTGTGTGTGTGAGAGAGAGGAGGAACAGCGTGCAGGGCAAAACCAAACCTTTCCTGAATCCCTATAATAGCTGTGACTTGTCATCTGCACATGATGCATATGTGAATGTGATGTGTGTGTTTTTTAACCAACAGTAGCACATGCACTTAAGTTTTGCTGTCAACAAGTGATGACTGTTCACTTCAGATAAACGGTGACCATACCCCGCAGTAGGCTGTAGCAACATAGAACAGGGAGGCATCTACTGACCATTCCATGAAAAATAAGAAAGAATTATGGAACAAGGTGGTGGCATGGCCATTGACCTGTGGATCTCCCTCTCCCACACACACACACGCACGCACACACAACCCATGTGGCAGCGACAGTTTATGTGTAATCAGTAATCACAGGCACACCCACTACTTCACCAATATTAGCACCATATATTTATATATGGATATATGAAGTTGGACAATTAGCACTGCTAATCAGTAAAAGAGCTGTAGCAGGAAGAAAGAAAGAAAGTGGAAAGCTAGAAGAAATGCCAGACCAGCAAGGCCAGCAAGGCAGCAAGGGCAACAACTGATGAAAAGGAGAACCTAACAGCCAGGCACCAACTCAAACCATCATTTCAGCGCATTAAGGTCATCTAGCTACTCTCCACATCGCCACCATCCAATAATCCATCCAGAACCTTCGCAGCCTGGAAATTCCTGAAAGGGTCGGAAACAAATTCGTCAGTTCCCGTGTTTTGGCCGCTTGTTCATGGCGAAATTTGACTGCAGGCATCTCATTTTAGTCATTTAGTACAATCAGGGGACATGTAAGTCTAGTCTGCAGCACCCAGAGACTTGCATAACTTTCTGTGATTAGAATCACTTTTATGTCATATTTTACTGAAAAACATATAGTAGAGTGTTGTGTAGGCACTGAAAATTCAGAGATTCAGACTACACCTTCGTCAGAGGATTTTACTTTTGACTCGAATTATTACTTCCAGAGCATTAGTAGTCAGTAGTAAGCAAAGCATGCATCAACAGTTAGATCTTGGTGGCTGGCACCGAAAGGGAAAGATGAAACAGGTGGAGCGGACCGGACTGCTAGTGCAGAAGCCGACCGATTTCTTGCTTTCTTACGGAAAGCAAGGCGTCGCCAACCTCCGGACACGCAAACGACAACTCATCACGGCTAATCAAGCAGCCGACTAATCTTGATAAGAACAGATTTTTACTGTACTGTTTCACTCTCACAAATTACTACTCCCTCCATCCTAAATTGTAAGTCATTTCAAGAATCTTGGAGACCAAACTTATATAACAATATAATAATATTTATGATGTCAAATAAGTATCATTAGATTTGTTATCAATTATATTTTCATAATATACCTATTTGATGTTATAAATCTTTATAGTTTTGTCTATAACTCTTAGTCAAACTTGAGATGTTTTGACTCTCCAAGAATCTTGAAATGAGTTAAATTTGGGATGGAGTGAGTAATATAATATGATTTACCTACCTAAGCATGGAGAGATTCGAATGACCAGCCTCCCTCCGCTCCGGCCGGCGATCTCTTCGGCGGCGGCGGCACACCAAGATGAAAAACCAAACCAAAGATGCATGTGTCTTGTACTATATACGTATCGTACGGCGGCGGCGGCGGGGAGGCTGGATCGAAGCGGAAGCGGAAGTCTCCTATTGCCGGCCGAAGGAGTTGCGGTTCTTCTTAATGAAGTCGTCGAACCGCCGGTTCATCTCCTCGGCGCCAACCGACGGGTCCCGGGCCCTCGGCGGCGGCCTCTGCTTCGGCGGAGATTGCTGCGCGGGAGGGGAACGCGTCTTCTGCATGATCGCGTTCCACGTGGCGTCCAGGTCGTCGTCGTCGTCGCCGCCGTCGGCGTCCACGGCCTGCGACGGCGGCTCCCGCTCCAGGATGACGGTGGGCGGCGGCGCCAGGCTACGCCGCATGTCCGCGGCGGCGTAGGACGATGGGGAATAAGGCGAAGAAGAAGAAGAGGCGTCCTCGTCGGACTCGGTGGTGACACAGGACTCGCCGCCGCCGGAGTCCGGCGGGGAGAACTCGGCCTCCAGGGGCTCGCCGTACCCGAAGTCCTCCTTGGCCTTGACGGCCGGTGCGGCGGCCGCCACCTCCGCGGCGGCGTGTCCGTGGACAGCGGACAGCGACGGCGTGTGCTGCGCGACCACCGCCGGCGGCCAGGGGTCCTTGTTGTGCTGGGCCTGCTGCAAGTGTCTGTGGTCGGAGAGCTTCCAGATGACGAGGATGATGAGGTGCACGGTGACGAAGAGGTAGGGCGGGACGAGCCAGAGGCGCGCGGCGGCCCACGCGCGCGGGAGCACGGCGCCGGCCACGGACAAGAGGCGCGGGACGGCGAGGCGCGCCAGGGACGCTGCCGCGGCCAGCGCCGCGGACGCCAGAGCCACCTTCGCCGCCAGCACCGTCGCGGATGGCATGCCCCCGCCGCGGTGCCGCGAGGCGGGGCCGTATGACATGGCGCGAGAAGGTGGGTGGTGGCAGCGGCAGGGGAGGAGGCCGGACGCACGGTGTGGTGTCGGCGTGAGTATGAGGAGGAGAGGAGGCGATGGGCATGGACCGAGCGAGAGCGCAGTGGAGCGGGTGCGCAGCTATTTATGGTGGAGTGGAGAGGCCAGCGGCGCGTCGTCAGAGGGGGTCCGTGGATTCTCCGAACAAGATCAATTTCCCCGGATTTGTCACGTACTATTATTACTATATACAACAAGCATCTTCAAGCCAAATCATTTTCTAAAAATAAATTTGATTATTATTAAAGGAAAATCGTATCCAACAGACTATGTAAATGACACTCTAAATTTACTTAGTAGCTCTCAATACCACCTCATTCGCTCTCTAATTTTGGATAACCTATCTTAGAACATCTCCAAGAGAAATGACACTCTAAATTTATTTAGTAGCTCTCAATACCACCTCATTCACTCTCTAATTTTGGATAACCTATCTTAGAACATCTTCAAGAGATTAGCTAAAAATTATTTTCTAAAGATACTTTGGTTATTATTAAAGGAAAGCCATCACTAATTGTAAATGACTCTCCAAGTTTAATAGTTGTTCAATTCATCTTATTCGCTATGTACTTTTGGATAGATTACCTCACTGGTCATCTAGCCTCATCGTTTTATAGAGTCTGTTCAATACTTGTATTATCTATTTTAGAGAGTAACTAAATCAATTAAATTGGCTATTATCTTAAAAGAATCAAAACAAAACAAAACAAAAAAAATAATAGTTTACATCATTTTTTCTATGAAAATAATTTACATTATTATCTTGCGACGTAGTTACTCCTACGTTTCCCACCTTTTGAGCTCCCAAAACTGCTACTACAACTTCCTCCAGAGCAGTTAAAAAACGTGTAGTAGCAATTGGCAGACCGTTGAGTGGCACTCCACGAAACTGGACATTCACGCAGGGGCTGCTGCTCCCTGAACTGATGACTGCGAAGGGAAGGGAAGGGAAAGGGACGGATCAAATTCCAATTCCAAATCCACTGGACCGACCACACCCAAAACCCAACCCAACCTCGGTGGCGAGGGCGAGTGGCCATGCCCCGGCCCGGCCGGCATCCTCATTCGCGGTTGGACCTGCGCTGCTCCGGGTAATCATTCCGGCTCCCGCTGCCTTTTGCCCCCCAGTCCAGTCCAGTCCGTCGGGATTACGATTACAACCCCGCTTTATTTTGTCCACCAAAAAAAAAAAAGCAATGCCCTGACGACGACGAAGCCGCGGGCGGGCGCAGGTGCTCCAGTTCCCCGATCCGGTTGCACCTGGCCATGGGAGCGTGGGCATGCAGTTGGCTGGCACGTCCTCCTGGCAGTGGCAGGTCAACTCCCTGGGGGGTAAACAATGCATTTCCCAGATCGATCGATCCATCCATGATTATTGATGATGAGCCCGATCCAGATCAGCCTAGGCCAGGCGTGGTCAAAGCCCAACAGTGGTTCCATTCCAGAGCAGATCAGCTGGGAAAGAAAGCTTGGCATCGTGTCTTTTACCCCAACCAACCAACCAACGTGGTCTAGCTTGTTATTTTTTAACTACTCTCCCAACCAGAAGGGCTAGCAGGACCCAGGCAGAAGGGCTGGCCGCAGCCGCAGGAGGAGCACAAGAGACAAACAATCGCAGTACATGGTAGAGTCGTGTTGCAAGGACGGGTAGTAGAGTGGAGACCTGCCCTTTGTTCCTGGGGGCAAAGGGGGAAAGTGCGTGTGCTGCTGCGCCTGCGCGGCGCGGATTTGTTCCAGTCACCCTTCCTGCGCGCCGCTCTGCACGCTGACCCCAGCGCCCGCCGCGCCGCCACCGCTCACCAAGCAAAGCGGTCGACGTCACCTGGTCCTGGCCGGCGGATCAGATCAGATCAGATCAGGATCACCGATCACGATATGTGAGTGTGAGCAGCGACGACGCTATCACTACTACGCGTATGTCACGACGACGCGGCATGCCCCGTCGACGTCTACACAGCGGGTCTACGTGCTGTGCTGTGCTGTGTACATCCCAATTCCCAGACCAGCAGCTGCGACAGATGGCTACGGCGACTACTGTATATTGAGTGCATGCGGCCGCGGATACGTATGCCGCCTGCACTACGCCGCCATACCGCCGAGGGCAACACTGCCGCCGACCGCGCGCGCCCCTCTGCCCTGTCCGTCCTCGAGACATCGACGGTCGCCCGGCCGGCCAGCAGCTGCAGGCTGCAGCAACGGCACGGCCGCACAGGCAGGCCGGTCAGGTGAACCAACGAAACCGCTGCCGACCGCGACCTGCCTGCCTAGGCTGCGTGCATTCATATATCCGCGCTGCCGCCGGCCGGGCGACGAGACCGACCTGTCGACACGCATCCGTGACCGACCGATGTGGAGATGGATCGCCTCGCCTGGGGTTATGCAGTGTCCAAATCACGACGTGGGATCAATTAGCGGAATCCCAGCGTTAACGAATAACGACGACGCAAGCCAACGGGTGGATGTGGCTCTTTACATGCATGCAGATGCAGGGCAGGCGTTGCATTTTACAAGCTGTCTCACTGCATGTATTGTATTGCTCTGTGTGTGCGTTCTGCGGCGGCGTACAGCTTGCTCGAGAAGCGCCATTGCTGTTGCCTGATGATGAGCAGGCCGGCTTTATTTGTTCCTTGCTTGTTGGCTTTTGCCAAAAGTGGGATGAGATGAGAATATGAGATCGATCCATCGATCAGATATATCAGCCAGAGCCAGGTGGTCCGCCAGATCGTACGTGCCCTAGCTAGCTGGACAACGGAAGGAAGAACAACGTTGTTCGCCGCATCAGAACATCAGTTGTGTGCTATATACTGTATGTATGTATGTATGTATGTATGTATGTATGTATGTATGTATGTATGTATGTATGTATGTATACGTCTTGACAGCCTTGGAAAATTCCTCGATCTCTCTCACGTCACGTCCGCCCCAGGGATATATTTGCATTGCTATGGGAATTGCAGATTATTTTGAATGAAATTAGGCTATATGGGGTAATTACTTCTTCTATGTCCTATTTAGAACACGAGATTCTTTTTCTCAGAAAATGATTTGATTCATGTGAAATTCCTGCTGAAATTTCTGTGTTTGAAACATACCCCTATGATCGATGGACCAAACTATTACAAAATAATAATGTAGTGGATGGTGTGACACACTGATGTGGATAACTACATATAGTATGTTAGTGCATTATGTGTATACCATAATTGTACGTGCTACTGAACTATAACTGCGTATGATCATACATAGGTTGCTAAGGTGGACAACTTGCATGAACTTCGTTTAGGATTGCAAGGCATATAGATATAAGCTATCGGCGGTTCCAAATGAACCCTGTGCATTGTTTGTTGCATTAATGATTGCGACTTGCTCTACTTTTTTTGAAGAAAATTCTAAAAATCTAGATGCTGGTTATACTAAAATCCGATAGAAAAAAATAAGAGCATTCATGTACTTGCTCCGTTCTTATATCAACAGATGGCACTTCCTATCCATGCATTTGTTAAACTAAAGCAGTCCTAGTGAGGGATTTGTTAATTTGTGTAAACAATGCCCCAACGTTCAAGCTTGAACCCTAACCACCCAAGTTTGGTTCTCTTCCGTACAGTCCAGTTCAACAGATCGAGGTGGCTTTCCTTGATGCTCTCTTCTTCGATCTCTCACAGCCTTTATTCCTTGCTTCTCCTAAACTAAATACCTCTTGATCGATGATGATATATGCGGCAAGTAACAAACGATTATATTCTATAATCATACATACATAGATGCTTCGCGGTGCAAATGATCGAGTTCAATCAGAACCACCCAAGAATTCATAAGTTATATATGTAGTATGTGGTTATTAGATTAAGCTCTTCGATCAGGATATCTGATCCACTGACGACGACCTCAATCAGTGGTGTGGATTATGGAGTTCGGTCCAACTGTAATAATTCAATAATAGTTCGAGAGCAACTAATGTTTCAGGCGCAGCAAGTGTGATGGTTAGTGACAGGAATTGAATGCGTTTCATATAATGTCAACTTGGTCTGGAATCCTTTGTTTTCTCTCGTTTACAAAAGATCTGAATACCAGAAAAATTGGTGCTTCTTCAGGACACGTTTTGTGTTTATTTATTCTATCTATATCAAGTATACTTTTCCAAGCGCCAGTTGTGCCTTGAGGTTTTTTTTAGACGAAAAGTTGTGCCTTCAGGTTGGGTGAGAGAGTGATCAGCAGGGAGGATTCTTGTTTAAGCCAGCCATGCATGCATTCCGGAAAGCCTGATGCTTTTCAAACAAGTTTTTAGTAAGCAGCCTTTTTTGTTGGGGGTGATAAAAATGAAGACTTGCTAGTACCATCTACCAACAACCCCCTAAACATACATACTGCTGCACAAGAACTGACCGACCCAGCCTCAAATTTGACGCGCATCATTTTGAAATTCGATTGAATTTGAAAAACCTGACCAACTCGAGATGGGCCCTGGCAGCAGGCATCTCCATCAGCATGAGCGCGGAGCAACAGCAACTGAATAAAGCGGGGTGGTGGTGGGGGCTCTTCAGTCTTAATCATCTCCTTATCTTTCCCATGGCCGGTGCGATCGTGCATGCCCTGCTTCTCTTTCCATCTCCATCTTCTTCTTCCTCCTTCCTCTTTAGACCACCACGCACTGTCATCATCATCAATTCATCATTACCATGCACTAATCAATCCACTCCCAGATTTCCCTATATATGACGACCAGACAAGGACTCGTTCATCCTCCCTCCTCTTGCTACCTTCCTCTACCTGCCTGCCTGCCTTTGTCAAAGCTGTGCCCTTGTTGGTGTGATGTGTTGTTGCTCACCTCGAGCTCGCCTTTTGTTTAACACTAGAGATAGTATTTACCACTTGGGACAGTAAATGCATCCTCCCGAGACATAAAATCAAGAAAAATAAAGGGAATCAAGAAAAAAAAAGTAAAAATCTTTTAGGGAAAAATCAGGAGGCCCACTGAACTGAATCAAGAAAAAAAAGTAAAAATCTTTCAAAATTTATCAGAGCCAGGTTTCGATCCTGGGACCTGTGGGTTATGGGCCCACCACGCTTCCGCTGCGCCACTCTGATGTTGTTATTGATGAACAAATCACATAGTTATATATTAGTTTCTATAGTTCTGGATCTGAAACCAAGCTGAATGCTGATATTAGTAAGCCCACCACGCTTCCGCTGGGCCGAATGCTGATATTACTAGAGCCCACCATGCTTCCGCTGGGCCACTCTGATGTTGCTGCTCATGAACAAATCACATCTTTATATATTGGTTGTATATTGTTTCCGATTTGGTTCTGAAACCTCAAGTTCTCTTCCTACCCGCTTAATACTGATCTAAAGGCAAGAGAATATTGGTACAATGTTCAAAATGCTTTGGCATAGTCAAAGCACAGTTCAACACTTGATTTCGGATTGGACATCTAACGATTCTGATAGCACTATACAGATAGAAACTTGACAAATCCATAAAAATCTATCACTCAGAAAGTTTCATGACAAGCGTGGAAAGGAAATCGTAAATCTGGTTGCAACAGATAAAGGATAAAATGATTCCTCACAAAACAAATGATCAGATTCAAGTTTCCATCATACAGTTCATAAAATACTAGATCATACAAATATAAGTTTCCACCAAAATTCTAAATCATAGAGGAAACTTGAGCTGCGATGGCAGAGTATAGCATTGAAGAAGATAGGCACCATCAAGTCTTCAGCTGAACTCAAAGTCAGATCATAATGCAATTTGATGTTTGCTTTCTATGGTTCCGTCCTTTGTTTTCCTGCCACAGTTGATTCCTTGACATCTCTGTCCAAATCCTTTTCTTTCTTGTGCTGCATTTGTTAATAGTATAACCAAATGAGACAGAGCAGCGTTGAAATGGAGTGACATAGAAAAATGAGGCAAAGCTGCCAGAAATCCTAGAACCACTGTTCATTTAGCACCCAAGAAGCAATTTAATCAAAGCCAAGCATGTAGTCCGACAAAAAAATGTGCCATAGAAAAAAAAAGAATGTAGGGACCATATCGGAAGTACCATAGTTTTTTTTACATGAGTCATTTTATGAATCAGTGAATCTTTATGGGAATGTCAGCAACATATGTTCATATATATAGGCCGTAAAATGATTGTTAGGAACATGGTACTTCAGCTTAGTCCAGAGAACTAATCGACGAAACATGTCAGCATTTCTTTTCTTTTTTTTTGGGGGGGGGGGGGGGGGGGGGGGGAGGTGGGTGATGCATTTCCTTTTTTATGCTATACTCATTTAGCAGTTCAACATGAAGTGAAGGACTGAACTAAGCAGAAGAGAATTTGGTAAGAACTGCAGACTGGCATATGCCAGAACACGGGAGGTTTCTTTTTTTTTTTGGCAGTATGGCATGTTAATTTCACCTTATCTTCTGTCTTTTTCATGATATTTTTCAGTACAGAACGGGATTCCAGCAGTTTGGGTAATGATAGAGCGGCCATTAAAATCATTTATCATTTTTATTTGAGTAATACATATATGATGGAATCTTAAAAAAGGAGTTACCTTTGGAAGGAGACCTTCTGCAGACATAAGTTCATACAGTTTGTGCATGATTGCTTCTTCCTCTACCTGTATAACATGGCAGACACAAATTAGTATGTACACATATCAATCTTCTAGATGTATTTAAAAGCTCATACAATTTAGGTATAAACCTGAAGTTTATGCAACTCGTGAGACATTGCTCGGTATGTTCCCATTAGTGCTTGATTTTTGCTTCTCCAGATGCCTGCAGATCTCGTTTATCATATATATATAATAAGCTATAGTTATAATCCCTTTTACTCAAAAGGGTAGTCAAGAAATTTTACTTGGACATTTCAGCGGAGGAATGTTTTGGTTCCATTATCATCAAGACCTAGATACTCCTTCCTGCAAAATATCCATCACAGTCATTTCAAATGCTAAAAGATGGTACCGAGTCCAGTAAGCAGATTCTTCATGGTACACTGCTCAATAAAATATACAAGTGCATGCCACATGTAATATGCAAGTCTTTTTATCTGAAGAACGCCTTGCACAGTGATTCAAAAGTGCACAACATGTGTTACTAGTATTGAGGGAGTATTAATTGGCTAAAAAACTCCCGAGCAAGTATAGTAATGGGTTGTAAGCAGGCTAAATGTTGAGGTGGAGGAAAGAGAGGGAAGGAGAGCAAGGAGAGGTGAACTGTAAGCTTACAACCAGTTTGGGCATAATAATCAAGAAATTCTGTGAGATAGACAAATGTGTCATGTATTGCTTGTGAAAATAAAACCATTATATGAGTGGGTTGTGAGGTGGGTTGCAAGCATCTATATAACCAACACTTGGTTGTATTATTAGCCTTGCTCGAAACCATCCCATTCACAGGGTATTTATATAGCGCATCAGATTGGGAGCGGATTTACAACAAGGTACTTTTTTAAGGAGTCGGGGCCTAGTAAACGAGGCAAAGACGTTGGTTGTATTGAAGCCTTCCAGACACAACCTGGGCAAGAAATCAAATCAAACACCTGGGTGAGGCTCCTGCGCTAGGAAACTCTGCCGGATAACAAAGCAAACCGCCTAGAGGGTCCTCCCCAGTCCCCAGTCGTCATCTGCCCTAGCGCTCCTCCCTCGGTGTGAGGTTAGAGGGTCGCCGCCGCAACGCTAGTCATACGCAACGCTAGTCATACGCAATGCTAGTCATACACCGGTGTCGGTGTGATCTTGGTGAGCTCCTCATCCTCATCATCCTAAGATCATCTCCAAGAGTTCTCTATCTCTCTTGCCTATCTATTTTTTTTCGAAAAAAAAATCTAATCTCCAAGAGTACAGCCTTGTCCCTTCTCTCTATCTTTTGGCAACCCGCAAAGAAAAACGTCGGCATTGTGCGTAAAAATAGGCGCTTCCTTGTCGCGCGCATCCTTCTTCCCCCGCGCCGTCTTGTCCTTCCCACGCGACTTTTCCTCCTCGCGCGGCTTCTGGACTCCCTCCTCTCCTGCGCGCCATATCCCAGGCTGCATCAGGGCAATTTCTTCGACGGCGCCGACCGGGTTCAGGTATGCCATGAACCTCTCGCCCTCTCCCCCATCCTTACTGCACAGTGCACAGTGCACACAGCAGTCTGCCCGCTTCCTGTGGGGGTTGCCTCTGTGTTGAGTGGTATGGGAGAAATTAGAAAAGAATTGATATTGGGGTTGAAATTTGTGTTGATTTGGGATGGAAGACAAAGGGAAACGAGATTGAGATGGGATTAATGTCGATTTGTGGAGACGTGCTTCTTTTTTTCCGCCTTGGGGAAGAACTGTGCTACTGTACTACTAACTACTGTACTGATGGGGATTGGTCTGCTCCTAGGTTATATAGAGGATGATCCTTTCAGGAAGTATAGAGGATGATCCTTTCAGGAAGTGATTTTAGCACTGAAACGCCCATAATTGCAGCATTGAGTAACAATTTCAGCATAGAGAAAACGATCTTGTTGATGTGCTTTTTTTTTTCTCTTCAAACCTGTATTTTGGTACACATACTAATACTGTGTGTCAGTTCAACAAAAAAAAATCAATCATTACCATGTCCTCAATTGTTTCTGGACGTTGTAGTCGTAGTCAATTGTTTCAAAAATTATAGTGTGCTCAGGTTATGTATTGCCTGGGCATAGAGTAGATGATCCATTCTATAGACAATTTCTCTATCATGCCAAAGGTGTCCATGAATACTTCTAGTATTATGTTGTTGATTTTGATTCTACTAGGAGCTACGAATCAGTTTTACAAAGGTAACTAGATAGTTTACAGCTCCGTCTTAAATTGTTTGAGACAATTACAAATTTTGAATATCAACACAATGTAGGCAAATAAGATTTCAAGGATGAGAAGGTCAGCTTCACTAGGATTGATTGTTTCTAATACTTTTTTTTTTAAAAAAAATTATATTCCTGCCTTTCTTTTCTGTCAATCAAATCCAAATCTTTATTCCAAACGCTGCTTAATCATGCCCCGTTAAGTCATCCCTCTGAACATTTGGCTTTCACATCTGTAAAAAGCTGGCAAGAACCTGTTCAGGTTTGTCAGGATTATTCAGTTGCTGACGAGTCGGTATAGGTTTCAAAAACTTGTTGTATGACTCTAGAAAACTAGAAAGTGCATCTTGCTAAGCCTTTCGTAGCTTAGCCGACACTGAAGCCCTGGTTTATCAGTGACAGGAATTATCTATAATTATCCACAAATAGACAGGCAAAAAAAACAGCAGGCAGGTAGGGAGTGATGTAGTGGAAATATATAATTATCAGTTCAATCAAGCATACAAAAATGTAATCCAAAATATACTCTTCGGCACTAGAATCGATGTTGCTGTTAGCAGTGTAAGTTGCAAAAAAAGAAAAAAGCATACAGTACATGTTACAAGGCGCAGGGCACTAGAATCAACTTTGTTGTTAGCAGTGTAAGCTGAGAAAAATAAAGAAAGCATGCCTGAACTGTTATGCATTGTCAGTGACCGGAAATGATTCCCATAGTCAATTGTTTGACACCCATATGAGTTGGATTGACGACTTGGAGTCTTGGCAGACAAGGTACTAGTGTATAAAAAAAAGCTTATCTATGCATATCTAATGAAATTGACATGCCTGAACTTGACATCTCCTTGCGCCGTTGATTTGTCAGCATGCCAGAGTTGATTCACATGCATATCTAGTGAGCATAGAAGCACTGCGCCGCTCCTAAATTGATTTGGACCATTTGATATGCATAGACAGGAATGCAGCTACGAGATGCCAATAAATTTTGTTATGACCTATGCGTGTCCCAAATGGCCGATAAACCAAGTTGACTATCATGGTAGATGTGACTGATATTTAGTAGGGTTTTGAAAAAATTCCAGATTTCTGCTGTCTACATTCTAAGCCACAATTTCCCTTTTCACCTTCTTTCCCCCGACCCGTGATACAGTAATCAAAGCAAACGCCCCCAAATGTAATTAAGGCTGCCATCGCTTTCAATTATCATAACTAAAGGGCTACCATGTCTTGTCTGAGAATTAAAAACGAATCAGAGATCGATTAAAGTTCATACCCGTGGTTGGAGCAGAGGAGGCGGGGCGGAAGCTGGGCGGCGGCGGGCCGAAGAAGAAGCCGGTGTCGCGGTCCGTCACCAGCAGTACTCGTCCTCACGCGCGGCTCGGACGGCGGCGATTCGCACGAGCGGATCTCCAGCAGCACCCCCTCACGCGCGGCGGCGATCCGTGGGAGCCTGGGAGACACGGTGGCCGGTCGGCGTCGATCTCCACTCTCGAGCAGCGCGCGGGCACGGGCGGTGGCGATCCGTGGGAGCCGGGGAGACGCGGTGGCCGGTCGGCGTCGATCTGCACTCTCCAGCAGCTCGCGGGCACGGGAGGCGGCGATTCGTGGGGCCGGGGAGGCGCGGTGCCCTCCTCACGCGCGATCCGGGCAAATCGAGTCGCGAGAGATGGAGACGGAGACGGGCAAGTCGAGGACGGCGCGTGAACAGGTCACCAATGGGCTGAAAGCACCAATTCGATTCTAGAGCCAGCCAAACAGGCCGGTTTCTAAAAAGTGATTCAATTCGGGTCAATTCGGGAGAACCAAACTGGCCTTAAGGGATTTTCTTGCATTATTAGGACGTTTATTTATTATCATTACTAGTGATTCATGGTGAAGAGGGAGCTAAACACGTACTGTGCTGGCGGGAGGGGATCCGTGCGAAAGCGATGGCCGATGCATGGCATGGGCGTGGCAGCGCCAATGGATGGAAGTTCCGGGGGATAAGCACGGCTCAGTGGTGGGGAGCGGTGACAGCTGACGAAGTGACCACGAACGGTAATGCTCGTGCTAATGCAGCAGTCAAGTGGGTGCTAGCTACCAAAGGTCCGCCGCGAAATTTCAGTGTTCGACAGTCAAAGTCTCGCGGAATTTGAAATTCGAGACGGGGGCCCTCGAAGATTTGCAGGCGGTTTTGTTTAATACTCCGTACTAACGTAAAAGAAAACGAGAGATATTTGGCGCGGTCGGCATCGATCCCCGTCATCATTGGGAGGAAAAGGAAAGTGGACGGATGCTTAGGCGTCAAGATGCCGGCGAATGCTGGACTGCTGTAGTGGTGGTGCACCGGCCGGCCTGTCCGTTCCAAACTTCCATTCCATGCAATTGTGTTGTGACACTTTGCGAGGTCGGCCGGTGCACTGGCAATTGCCATGGTGGTCTGGTCGTCGCTTCCAGGCGCGGGCCGGCCGGCCGACGAATGGAGGGCTGTCCGATCCGTCCCCGCAACGCACGCACGCTCACAGCTGTGGAGCACAATTGCTGCCGCCACTCGTCACTCCCCACTAGCGGCGGCGGACCGGGCCAGGCCGGGCGCCTCGTCTAGCTAGCCTGGATCGCGCGCCTCGTCGCACGTAGCGGTGCCAGGACAGCTGCCTCTCTTGCCCCGTGACGTACGTGTTCATATGCGGCCCGACAGAGAAACAACTGGCGATCTATCGTTACATTACAATTTACAACTCTTTCCACAGTGGATCGTTTGCTCAGGTTCGTCAGAAAAAAAAGGGAAAGGAGCGAGCGGTAGCACTATAGCACGACTACCGTTCACGTCCCTATAAATTTCATAGATAGATTTGACATAGAACTGTTCAGTTCCAATCGAGCAGTTTTTTTTTTCTGAAAAAAACCAAAAACTTAAAAGCATGGTATTCTGCTAACAAACATGCAAGTTGTTGTTTGGACTTTGGAGGAGGCAGCTTCCATGTTCCAGAGCATCTGAATTCCAGAGGTTCCCAAGCAAGCTGAAGCATCAGATCGACGAACGATGCTGTCTCCAAGAATCTTCTTCTTCTGCCGCTGCTTACGGCTTGTTTTGTTTTGTTTAGGTCAGTGAACTGAAATGTACGAGTGCCACCCCTTTCAGTTTCAGAAGCGTCAAGCCGCACCAGCGCAACGCAACAAATAGTGGTGAGCAGCAAAGCAAGCGACAGAGACCCATCACGAAGCAGCAGGCAGAGACAGTGGTCCAAGCTCCATCACGTCATCTGGGCGGCCAAAAGCCATGGAAAGTTCGTTAAAAAGAAAGGGAAACTCAAGGAGCAGAGCAGGTGCTCCCTTCTTCCCTTCACACACGGCCGGAGAAAAGAATACTGCATCTGCATGCCACTAACCACACGCGGTAAAAATATTCAGTGCCACTGACCGTTAGGATACATTACATTACGTGGATTAAAGTGGATCACGTTACGTTGCCAATCTGAAGATTAGCTCTAGAAAAAATTGCAAAAGAACACGAGCAACAACAATCATAATCTTGGTCGATGCTGACGCGCCAGAGACGGACAAGCAACATCAGTCGTGTGGCGATGAATGGATGGGGACTAAAGAGAGGCTCGACCTCGTTGTTGTGGGGCTCGATGCTGTGCTATTCTATTTACATGGGAATGCATGACAAGTGCTCAATGATAAAACATAACAAAATCAATCAACCACCAGGGGCCAGTAGACCTCACACTAGCTACTAGTATATTACATAAATGGCTAATGATAGTGTGGGTGTGTAGTGTGAGCAGCAGCAACTAACATGACACATTACCAACCCTGTAGATGAAGTCCAGGACCCTGTTCATGCACATGCAGCAGGGGTGCTTACTGGTCAGGAGCTTAGCTCGATGCATGATGTGTTTCTTAGACTTCTATGGAAATTGGAGACATTTCAAATGAGATAAGTGGGGAATTATGGGCACTTGCACAATCATGATATTTAGATATTTCATCCCCAATAACAAGTGACATGAGAGGATCCAAACGATGACAGCTAGTCTGGTCCATTTCTTATTTCATAATCGTAGATAGATGATATGTGGTCGAGCATCTAATGAACGATCAGTTGCAATTCAGCTGGAAGGGCATCATCATCACACATTTTCATGATGCTTTCTTAGATTTGCAGAGGCTCACTGCTTGTAGTCTTGGTATACATCAGATATTTCATCCTACTATCCTGTAGTAAAGAGAGGAACTAAAAGATGACAAAACTAAGTAAGAACTGAACTGCCTTATCATTAGTTAGGAAACATGTTAATGCAGCATAGCACAAAGCAAACACATTTATTATTTCGAGGATTAACAATGGGTCAAACTGCAGTTTCGGATATATCAGGGTAAGGGTACCTGAAAGCCATCTTGAGCTCCTAATGCATCAAATCAAACCAACACTTATCTTTCAAAAGGATACCATAAATAAAATATACACAAACTTTGACCAAAATCTGTTGTACACCTTGCTTGAACCCAGGCAAGTAGAACCAAAGCTCATGTATGTGCACGTGATACAGCCGCTCATTGCTAACATGAGTACCACTCACCCAAGAAAGTTTCAACTCGGTGTTTCTTTTCAAGTACCGGCCAAATGAAATTGGAAAACATGCTTACACAAAAGTTGCTTGCTTCTCAGCAAAATCATATGAACTTAATGGAACGGTTATTCGGGCATTCTCAGCAATCTGTTAGGATCATCTGCAATCAGCCCCGAGTGCTTCCTGAACAGATTTGAAACCATCTCTTTCCAAACATTCTGCTAGCTCAGCCTGAAAATGCCAAATGAGCTATTAGTATCTCATTAGCCTAATGACCCATGAATGAACATATTTGAGTCTTGTAAAGTGCAGCACACATTAGATGGAGTAGAGGCTCTTTGGAAAAATACACCTATGTCCTATTGGAATCCTATAGTATTGGCTATGAAAACATCGTTTTTATTTTCTCTTCTAAAACATTGAATTCAGGACCGTGATGTAAGACAACATGCAAGGTTCATATGTAACAATGGTGTTTAACTTATACTAACCTTTATTCTGGGTATAAGAGCTGGACCACCGTATGCAAGAGCAGTATAAAGTTGAACAAGTGTAGCTCCAGACCGGATCTTCTTGTATGCATCCTCGCCGCTGTAATTAAGTATAAAGATTGATTGAAATTATGTGCATTGAAAGTGCAAAAGATTCAGTTAAGTATACAGAAATCACATTACCTGCTCACACCACCACAGCCTATGAGGGGAATCTTGCCCTGCAAGAGATACACATCAGTTGTGAATGAAAAAGGCTCCAATAACTAGCTATTTTACTAAAAGAAATAAAGAATACAGCTATTTTACACGAAAGCAATAGGGGTAACACACGTACCCGTGTAAGCATATACATCTCCCTGAGAATGTTACTAGATAAGTCAAACAAAGGTTTCCCACTTAATCCACCAGTTTCCTGAACCAATGGATCTTTATCTGCAGGTGGTGGCCTGGAAACAGTGGTGTTTGATATAATCTGTTTGGTCAACATTGATAAATAATGAGCAGGATTAGCACAATATTTATACGAGAGAAGCACAAATATGCATGAAAGTTACACAAGATTATGCTAGTCAGTGCTATGGCAAAATTAGTTGTGGGAGGATTCTTAACCTACCAGGCCATCCAACCTAAGAGCAAGAGCAACCTGGAAAACATTAAGAAAAGGCATAAGATTCTCAATTATATGATGGACAAGTTTGTAGAACAAGCTAAGTTCAATATGTCACCGCAGCAATATCCTCAAGATCCTGCTTAGACAAGTCTGGTGCAATCTTCACAAGCAATGGTGGAGGTCCATCTTCAGCCCACTGCATCTCATCTCGTGCAGCTTGCACCTGCACATCCAGTGTGAGCCATACAGATTTTCCATGCTAATGTAGCGAAGACACTTCAGTTAAAACAGCTACCCACCTTCTTCACAAGATCTTTCAGTTGTTTTCTACCTTGTAATTTGCGAAGACCAGGAGTATTTGGGGAAGAAATATTTATGACCTTCATTAAGAGTAGAAGCATGCCTCACAATTAAATAAGGTCCAAACATTATTGGCCACCCAGAAAATCCAGCAAACTTCACAATATTTCATGCTTTGAGACACAATAACATGACCAAAGTGTACTTAAGTAGCATTAATTCTCTACTCGATCATGCACCTGTGACTGTTCGACCAATGGACACCAAGATCAGGTTGAAAAAGAAAATGTTCAGGCATTATGTTTCTCTGTTTATCAGGCAAAACTAAATGAGAATGCATAAGATGAAAAAAATACAAAATTTCTGGTTCTAACAACATAACTTATCTGAACCTACAGCTCATATGAAACTGGAAATAGCAAAACTATAGTGTGAAATTTGTATGCGCAAAGGGCGGGTACCAAATAATCAGCATATTGTGACAATGTATGAACCCCTTGCACATAATCAGCAGCAGCATCTTCACTAGTCTTGTTCTTGCCAAGATTGACTCCCAAGATTCCAGGTCCTGCTTTTCCTCCTTGCTTTATGTCACTCGTTGAGGGAGGCGTGGAGCTTGAAGTTTCTTCCATCTTCCGCTTACCATGTTGTGCCCCAAGTCGCTTAGCAACAACTACAATTCCTTCACTGTTGAATCCGCATCGGTTGATTACAGCACTTAAGGGAAGCAAAGGAAACAACAGCATAAGAAACTAATTAGTATGCCATTCTGAATTTTCTGGAACTTGACATGAAACAATTTGATATCAGTAACAAAACATAAATGCTTACCCATGCTCCTTTAATCTGAAAATTCGAGGCTTCGGATTTCCCTCTTGAGGAAGAGGTGTCACAGAGCCAACTTCCACAAAGCCAAATCCCAAGCCTAAGAGACCCTCAACTGCCTCAGCATTTTTATCAAAGCCAGCAGCAAGACCGATTGGGTTTGCAAACTTCCTTCCCCAAACCTCTAACCCAAGAATTGGTGGAAAAGGTCTCTTTTCTCTTGGAACAAATCCATGGGCAGCAGCTTTAACAGCTAAGCTATGAGCAAACTCTGCATCAAGCAGTGCAAAAAGTGGGTTCACGAGTTCCGTCGACTTGAATAACCAGCCACTGCACGATTAGAAAGGGTTCGGTGAAGGGGTGGTCAATTATTAATGCTAAATGGCTACAGCCTAATGAGCTTTAAAAAAATACCGGTCAGTACAGTTTTTCAAGCACATAAGGGAGTGGTTCCACAATATTCCAAATAAAATTGGAACCAGTTCTAGAGAATTAAAAGTCAAGGGCTCAATATCACGCACCAAAACTTTCCTTCATCTGCAGTACTCACATAAGCACCTCCACCAATGGCTAACGCTATCATGGCCCCAGTTAAAAGCCTTCCCTGCCACAGTGAAAATAACCACAACAAAAAAAAATAATGAAGCAAAACCCAAATAATGGGCAATGGAAGAAATCACAGTCAATTCATGAAGTTTTTTAGCTGCTTGCTTAATTAAATCCAATCTATGATTCAGACCTCACAAAATCTTTCACAGTAAGGAATGCATTAAGTTATTCAGTTGATTGACATTGCTGGAAAGATCACATTTTTTTGTAACATGTTCAGACTCCCTGATTGAAGAGCGAGCCCTATACTGTTGTTGTACTAAAAAAATTACTGATAAGAGCTAGTTTGGGTATGACATCATGTCCATGCCAAGACAGATGGTAAAAAGCCGTGGCAAAAAAGGTTTAACGAAAATACATCTTTCCTAAGACACAATGAGTTAAGGCAGCATAAAACATCCAACGAATCAGCAGCATCAAGCACAGTGAGGGCCGCTAAAGGTAGCAAATAAGAAGCACGTCGACCACAAACTCAAAATCTATCGCTCCTCGTGCTAGCTAGCTAGGCAGCTTTGCTGAGAAAGAGAACGGGGGAAGCTCGGCAAGATCACTAAACTGCACGTGATGTGTATGTCCAAATGCCGAGGAGACGGTGGCGTGTGAGCAAGCGCTGTTACCTTCCGGGGTGGCGGGGGCACCTTCTTCGGCGCGGCTGCAGCGCCGGACGCGGAGGCCGTGCTAGCGTACCGCGCGGGCGCCGCGCCGCGGCACGCGGAGCCGCGCAGGAGGGCGTCGCGGAGAGTGCGGCGCCACGCGAGCGCCGCGACGGAAGACGACATCGGGAGCGCGAGGGGGGAGACCAGGCGCGGGAAGGGCGGGAGGACTGTAAAGCGGCGGCGGCGGCGGCGGCGGCGGTGATGCTATACAGAGGCTGAGCCGGGTCCCGGTCGGCGTGGGGAGCAAGCTGAACTTGCAGAAGGAAGTGCGAGGAAAGAGGGCTTAAGCGGGCAAGGAACCAAGACACGTTGGGTTGGGTCTCGGCCCAGTTTGTCATGGTCTGACCAAGATATGTGGATGTGGTAGTTTTTGCCCAAATTCAGATTTCAGCCCATATAGGCCCGTACGCCATACCCTACACCGGTACAACCCTGCAGCCTGCCTTTTCTCCCGTTCCCCCGCCGGCGGCGGCTTGCTTACTCTCTCCGTTCACTCGTGCTGCCCTGGTTCGGCATACTCGTTTCTCCCGTGCCGGCTGTGGGGGCCAGCGACGATTGGCGGCCGCCATACGCCAGGTGCCCAGATCTCCAGCTTTGGTACCTTCGCCGGCGACGAGCATCACCAGGTACTCCCACCCCTTGCTTCCTGCCGTGCGAAAACGGAGCACCCAAAGGGAGTATATCCGTGTATTTTTTGGGGAGGAAATGGCGCCTCGACATGTCTGTATCGCTGCGATACTGACATGCATATCCTTAAATGTGCTGCATAGGTTCCCGCTGACCATGGCGCAGCGTGCGATGTGCCTGCTCCGGCGCTCCATTGGGTTTACAGCGCTGCCGGCACAGAGAGCCCTGAGTACCACTGCCACACCAGCGGCGGAGAGTGCAGTGGTGGCTGAGGCTACGGCGAAGGAGGCGAAGAGGAGGAAGAAGAAGAATCTGTTCGACGTGGTGCAGTTCCTGCCGGAGTGGGGCGTCGGATACAAGGTTGCCAAGACCACCTGGCGCGACGTCTCCTATCAGATCACCAAGATCAACCTGTACAAGGTGATCCAATCCCCTGAGCCCTCTCCTTGCGTGCTTCCATTTATTTTTGCCCCCTTTTTATATCATTCCAATCAATTCTCATGATATTTGATATGCAGGACGGTCGGCATGGAAAGGCGTGGGGGGTTCGGTACAAGGCAGGTTAGTATTTACCCCTTCTCTGTATCCTTTATTCCTTACTACTCCTCCCGTCTCAAATTATAAGACGTCCCAAGAATCTTGGAGAGTCAAACTATCTCAACTTTGACCAAAGTTATATACCAATATAATAACATTTATGATGTCAACTAAGTATTATTAGATATTAGATTTGTTATCAATTATATTTTCATAACATTTATATTTAATATCATAAATATTTATAGTTTTCTCTATAATTATTGGTCAAACTTGAGATGCTTTGACCCTCCAAGATTCTTGGAACGTCTTATAATTTGGGACGGAGGGAGTAGTTGACATGACACGAGAGTTCATAAAAAATCGTACTACAAAGAAGCATAAAGAGTAGATAAAATTTAGATATGACGAATAAAAATTCAAATCTTAGAGTTCTGCAAGGTCTCGATCTCGATGTGACAAGACAGATCAGTGCACACATAAAAATAAATTAACGCCTGATTTACACATTTTTCTCATACATGGAGCCCTCATACTAATTAGGTAGTTTGTGAATATCATTTATAGCACAATATGCAATCTAACTCAGTTGAAATCACTGGCATCTCCTAAAATCCTTGATTATTCCCAATGTTATGTATAGATCCTTTTTACCTTTTGCAATCAGTAGAAGCTCGAACTGGGGCCTTCTAAGAATTCAGTTAAGTCCTGTGTTTCCTTGGTAGCAGTCAGTCCTGTGTTTCTTTGGTAGCAGTCATAGGTCTATACATTTGCCCTAACACACACATACACACACACAAGACAAATTAGCTTCTGTTCAAGTAGAAGGTGAAGTTATAGATGAAATTCCTAATTTGGTTTTTGCTTGCTCACTAAAAGCAAATTATCAAGTAGTGATATTCTTGTCACAAAACTGTAAATTGACCTACAAAATAGGATCCAATAAAGAAGCAGAAGAAAAACCAGAAATAAGTAGAATCTTATCTCACCCATTTGAGCAAAGCTCTTGATTCATATAAAGAGGAGCAAGATATATAAGGGTTGCAACCACTAGTACATGTTATGTCTGAAAGAAACCTAGCAAAAATACTCCAAATATATTTTTTTGGATCTGTTTTATCACAATACATGTAGTGGTTTCATGTAGATTAACATATGAAACTAGCTTGACTGAACAACCCAGGATTGCTCAACTTTGGGTTGTTAAAGCTTGAATATACTACATTATATTACAGTGCGTGAATATGTTGCATGCCATATACATCAAGTACAATACATGCGCAGTGAATAGAAAAAATGCTTGGTAGGACAAATCCTGAGAATACCTTTTGCCAAGATAATCAAACCTACATCCCTCAACTCCAAGGTCTCATACATTCTCAGCCCCACAAATCAAACTGATTTGAATAGACCATGACTATAATTTCGAGACGACTTTGTCAAGGTAGTGGGCCTGGTTCCATGATTTGACAATATCTTGTTTCTCACCACGATTAATGAAGAAGGGCATATCACTTAAATCGATCATTTGATGCATGGAGAAGGTTAGCATTGTTTCTATCAAGGACACCATTTGCAGAACTGTAAGGAAAAACACTTGCAGGTGACAATGTGGACATTAATTCTATCTCCAGCAACATCAAGAGACAATTATCGGAGGTCGGCAAATTGTAATTGTATGAAGGCACCTATCAATAAAAATAGCACGTAATGGAATTTTGAAATAAAATATTAAAAAGAGTTCATATAGTTTTACACATAAAAGTGAGTTTCCGAGTGCCAGAATTTAAGGGTTGGATGGTTGGCTGAGTATCAGTAGCTATTTATTCTCTTATAAAAAGAAAGCAGATCCAGATTACTACATCTTGACCACGGGTTCACTTATGAGGCAAGAGATAAATGAGTTAGTTGTTACGTTCAACATAAAAAAAATACTAATTGAGGTGTGAAACTAGGGATTACTCAAACCAGTCTAATGTTTTCATCCTGAGTTAATCATTTGAGTAACATATTTGTCTGCAATTTCTAAGATCTATCAACA
This sequence comes from Microstegium vimineum, assembly GCA_022036555.1. Classification (NCBI taxonomy): domain Eukaryota; kingdom Viridiplantae; phylum Streptophyta; class Magnoliopsida; order Poales; family Poaceae; genus Microstegium; species Microstegium vimineum. The sequence goes on along the minus strand of CM039131.1, from coordinate 61,455,798 downwards.
AGGCATACAAGTATCTGTATTTTATTGATTTCATTGTAGTGTGTAAGTCCACTTATGCTATGTACGTGTTTGTGTGCGACAGCCAGTGTCCTGAATCCTTAGTTAATTGTTCTGTAATTTCTTCTGTGCATGAATGATATTATTTCTGCAGCATATTGAATTTATGTAATTTCTCTTTCAATAATACAAGGATTTAAAGACATCTTTGAGAACATGTATCTGTGTTTACATATAGAAGTTTGTTTTGCATTTTGTTCAAAAGGTTCTAATGTATGCTTCTTAGTTCACCAGTTGTTTGTCGAAGTGTCTAAGTCATGATTAAATTCATGTTGTTTTGACTGATTTCCACTCAAACCTATCCTGTTTGGCTGTTTTTGGTCTGATTACTGTCAACCGTCAGGGAACACAATACTGAAGCATTCGTTTTTGACGCCTTTCAGAATTACAGTTGGAACGGAAAAGGCATCTTTTATTAGCTCATAAAAAGTCTCCTAATCAGATTCTCTTGTAGGTGTGCAAGCTGCAGACGCCCCAACTAAGATCAGCGGGGTTAACAAGCGTGGGTGGAAGTACATAAAAGAATCACAGAAGAAACTACAAGATGCCCCCAAAGTAGACGTACCCGTTGCTGCCTAGTTGCATGTTGTAATATGACTCTTGGTTCCTTCTTTAGATAGCTGTTGCCGGATGAACAGAGATCCACTTTTGGATCGACTCAAATGGTTCCATCCTTTTTGTTGATGATGACTGAACCTCTCTGTAATATGTCCATTTTAATTTCTTTCTGGAACATTTACCATAATGTGCTACTAATACAGAAGAACTGTGTTGATGGTGCCAATCTAGTTTCTTTTCTATAATGCAAGCTTTGTTTCATTCCAGTCAAATGTTCCCAGGTAACGCTCGCTCATTCACCAAGTTGGAATCTTTCATGTGAAAAATCACCGGGGTATTGATTTACTTTTCATGCGAAATTACTGTCTACTGAATCCCACTCATTTTTGGGACACGAAATACCTAACCGTGGCTTGTGCCGGGCTTGTGCCTGCCCTGTTTTAACAGCCCATGCCCCGTGTTCACCGTCTGCCCCGCCCGCCCGCACAACGGAGCCGTTGGTGTGGCCGCAATGCCGCTGCGGCTGCGCCCACCAGCTGCCGTGCGGCATCCTCACCTTGCCGCGACCGTGGAACCTGCATTCGCTGCCGCAACCTCCTCCCACCACCACCAGCAGCAGCAACATCACCTCCTTTCCTACCCCTATTCCGCGCTCCTCCAGCGCAGCGCCGCCACCGCCGACCCGTGCCTCGCCGCGGCCCTCCACGCGGCGCTGCTCAAGCCGGGCCTCCTCGCGTCCCACGTCTTCCTCCACAACCACCTCCTCAACGCCTACTTCAAATGCCGCCTCCACCGCCGGGGCCTCCGCGTGCTCGACGAAATGCCCCGCCGCAACGCCGTCTCGTGGTCCGCCGCCATCGCGGGGCTCACGCAGGCGGGCCGGCCCCGCGACGCGCTCGCGCTGTTCCGCCGGATGCGCCTCGCTGGTGCCCGCCCAACGAGTTCGCGCTGGCGACCACGCTCAACGCGAGCTCGCTCGCACCCGCGGGCGCCGGGTGCGCGCGGCAGCTCTACGCGCTCTCGGTGCGGCTTGGCTTCGCCTCCAGCGTCTTCCTGACGAACGCGTTGCTCGCCGCGATGGCCCGTCACGGGCAGCTCGAGGACGCGGTGCGGCTGTTCGACGGCGCCTCTGTCCGAGACACCGTCTCGTGGAACACGCTGCTGGCGGGGTTCGCGCGCCACTGGAGCGTGCAGGGTTGGATCCTGTGGCGAAGGATGGGCCGGGAAGCCGTTGGCGCCGACGGGTTCTCGTTCAGCACTGTCCTTTCTGGACTGGCGGCAAGCGCGAGCTTGGCCAGCGGTCTGCAAGTTCATGCCCAGCTCGTCAAGAGTGGCTTTGGCGATGATGTGTATGTGGGGAACTCCTTGGTGGAGATGTATATGAAGAGCAAATGCCTAGCGGATGGCACCATGGCGTTCGCCGAGATCCGCTGCAAAGATGTTGTGTCATGGACAGGGATGGCCGCTGGCTGCCTACACTGTGGTGAGCCTGCCAAGGCAATTGGCATTCTGAGTCAGATGATGCTGGACGGAGTTATGCCTAACAATTACACATTTGCAACGTCAGCTAATGCCTGCGCAAGCCTCACCGATCTGGATGAAGGAAGGAAAGTCCACGGGTATGTGATCAAGCTGGGAGACGACTCCGATATTGGCGTCAACAATGCGCTCATTGACATGTATGCGAAATGCGGGTCAGTGGCTTGTGCTCACAAGGTGTTCCAGTCGATGCAGCAGCGGCCTGTTATCTCCTGGACGGCGATGATCATGGGTTTTGCGCACAACGGGCGAGCTCGGGAAGCCGTGGAGGTGTTCGACGACATGTTGTTGAAAGGCGTAGCTCCCAACCGCATCACCCTGATCTGCGTTCTCTATGCTTGCAGCCAAGGTGGGTTTGTAGATGAAGGTTGGATTTACTTCAACGCCATGGAGGACAAGTTTGGTATTCAGCCAGGCGAGGACCACTATGCCTGCATGGTCGATCTCGTTGGGAAAGCAGGCCAAATCGAGGAGGCTGAAGAGCTGATCTCAAGGATGCCGTTCCGGCCTGGCGTTCTGGTCTGGCAGGCCTTGCTTGGTGCCTGTCATCTTCACGGCAACGGGGCCGTAGGCAGGAGGGCTGCAGAGCGTGCACTTGCGCTCGAGAACGATGACCCGTCGACATACATGTTACTGGGCAACACGCTCGCCGGCCAGCACGATTGGGACGGTGCACGCAGGGTGAGAGGGCTCATGGGAGCAGAAATCCTCAAGCTGCCCGGGTCTTCATGGTTTCAGTCCATGTCTGACAAAAACCGAGCTCGTATCAGGTGAACTTTGGCCTGATGGAAGTCTGGCAGAAAATGAATGCATCAAGCTATAGAAACAGGCTAGTTCTGCATTTCAGTTCATACGATGCGTTTGATATTTTGGCTGGACAAACTTCTACAAAACCTCAGAGGTGAAGGGATATTTGACCAAGAATACAGCATGGGTGTATCAAAACTTACACTGCAGATTGATCATTTGTATCATTCATCTAATTTTGGAAATACAAATCACTAACCATTGTATGCGACAAAGATATAAAATTAGTGCTGGCGTATCTCATCACAACCCTTCATGTATACTGTACCAAATATACGCAAATGGCAATCATGCATAGTCAATCATGATCCAGCAATGTAGTTAATTACAAAAACTAAACATGGTGCTCACGTAAGGAAAAATTCTTCAACATTCCAATGCGTAGGGTAACCCAATGCCATTGGCATCCTCAGTGCTCAAGCTGCAGGCAATGATCTTAAGCGACTGTTGTAGTCAAGAGAGGTTCCAGGTATTCCTTGAACTTATCTTTTATCATTGCCCCTTCTCGTCGGCTGCCTGGCACCTCTTGGCCATTCTTGAAGAGAATCAAAGTCGGGAGACCATAAACCTTGTACTCTTCAATCAGCTGTGGATTGGCATCATGATCAATCTTGACAATTTTTATTCGCCCAGCATATTCCTGTGTCACCAGATTAGACTTTATCAAAACTGACAAATCTGATTAGAAGCAAGCAATAGTGTTCCCTTACGCATATGTTTAAAGCATCACATTCTGCTAAAGTGCTAAGAAGTGCCAATGATTAGAGTTTGTGGCTTCTATGCACATTAATTAGTTAGCCAATGGCCTCTACAGAAAACTATTAAACATAAATCTTAAATTTAGGAAAGGAGCAAATCCGCGTCCACCTTTCGAGCTGTCTTCTCTCACTGTCGCAGGCCCTCCTGCAGCGTCAGGGACACCATTACCCTGGGCCTCAAGACCATTCTCCGCCCCCGCCTCACCAATCAAGCTGGTACATGCCTTGTCCACAGTCACTCTTATCGACAACTCTTACCTCAGAGTTATGCCTACAGAGCTCTTCATGCAAATGAGGCCATCCTTCCTGGGCTGCAGCTCATCTGGGGGTGCAGTCTTCCTGGGAAACTAAAATTCTTCGTTTGGCTTGTGCACTTCGACAGAATCAATTCCCAGGCCAACTTGTTCTGGAAAAACATCAGGGCGCTGGAAGACACCTTCTGCCCCAGCTGCCATGGCATCTTGGAAACAGGAGACCACATCTTTGCTGCTTGGCCCAGGGCAGTGAGAGTGTGGGATCGGCTCAATATCAATTTGCTTGACGGTGATCAAAAGCTGCCATGGACAATTGGGTGTGCCATCAACCTCCCTGCAAAGGTCCACATGACCATGATGCTATCATCCTCTGGCACATTTGGAAAGCCTGAAACGCCCTGATCTTCGAAGCTGAGGACATCACCACGGCAGGTGTGCTGTGAGCGGTGATCAACGAGGCTGGAAAATGGGCTTGTCGCTACAAAGAGGACAAGGTTTTGATCCTGCTTTAACAATCTGTGACTAACCTTTTCTCCTCCTACCCCCCCCCCCCCCCCCCCCTCTCGCCCCCCTTGCAAAACTGTTCCTTCGTTCAGTACAGTAGGTGGGCACTCCCCCAGAATTGATAAAAAAAAAAATGGATCAGGTCCTTCAGGTTTGTATCACTCGCCTTGAATCAAACATGCTATTCCAGTGTTCCTCGTAGCTTCCACACCTGATGAACACTGTGCTCACTTTCTGAAACCTTTTGGCCACCGAATTGCAGCACACTGCACTTGACTTGTATACTGATGTCAACTCAAATCACAAACTGGGGACTATGGACAAGTGCAGTATTTTCACTTTTCTCAGTTGTTGTCTCAAGCGGTCAAGCCCCACTTAAAAGGTTGTTCCTTACTTTATCTGATACTTTGGCTTCTATTAGCGTCGTCGATGTTACCAAATTACGTTGCAGAGCACAGACGAACAAAACACATGGATAACAGGATAAGCATCCACCAACAAGCAGCAGAGTAACCTAATACCTCGGAGGCCCAATCGACGACGGGCGCGATGAGGCGGCACGGCCCACACCAGTCGGCGACGAAGTCCACGAGCACGGGCAGCTCCGACTCCAGCACCTCCGCGGGGAACTCGCCCTGCCCAATGAACCTGGCCGCCGCGCCGCACCGAACGCGCGCGCGAGGGCGAGCGAGCCGACCTGGCGCCGCGCGGCATCCGGCCGGCCCGGGCTGAGCGCGTGAGAGGCGAAGCGCGGCCGGAAGGCGGGGCCCCGAGGAGACCGCCGTGCGGAGAGAGGGCGCGAGGGTGGGCGCCGTGGTGCTCGGCGCGGACGCCATGAGCGGAGCGGAGAGGAGAGGAGGCAGCGCGTGGGGGGTAGAGGAATCTTCTGGAAGATGCCAATGGACAGTGCGCCACCAGTTCTGTTCCGCGGGCGAGATTTGTTGGGAGTTGGGACTGGGAGGGGGCGGATTTTTTTTCTTCTTCCCAACTCGTCTTCTGAAGAGAGGAATTTGGCCCGGCCCAGGAAAGGAAACTTCCGGAGAAACAGATCGCGAGCGGCCCGGAGTTCGGACTGGCCCAGGAAATGACACTACCGGAGAAACGGATCCCGTTTGGGTTGTTCGTTTGGAAGTAACGTTCTTTCCGAATTTCTGGCTTTGGATGGAACGAGGTGGACCTTTCGTCCAACGAAGAAGATTCTTCTCCAATTTTGTGGAAAAATAGTCACAAAATCTAAGTGATTCTCGAACAGAGAGAAAATGCCATTTTTGGTACGCATCCTGTTAACTTGTTTCTTTCTGTGGATCAAGGACAGTTCAGTACTTGCTAGTATGTGAGCTGTTCTAACTTTAACGGGTCATGAAGTATGAACCAGACGCTCCCTTCCAAAATGGAATGCCATTATCATATAAATTTTAATATATAATTCAAAACTATGTGCATATGTTTTTAAATTTTGAAAATGAAATTTCTGGGCTAGGCTAAGAAAGCCTACTAAATAAGTGTGTGAGGGAGAAAAAATGAAGAAGAAAAAATGGCCGCATGTTACTGTCAGCACTCAGCACCTGAACTCTCTCGTCCAACACAAACTACCATGCCACGTGTACAAAGCGAGCATGGACCAAGTCCACGGAAAGAGCACGATCCATCGGCCCCCAGCCCCAGCCCCTCCCTCCGGCCTCCGGCTTCGCCTTCACGACGCCTCCTCCAGTCCTCCTCCTCCCTCCCTCTTCACTGGCGCTTTCTTCCCCTGCGGCTTTATTCCACTCCCCACAAAAACTCCCGACACTCCGGAAAGCTCCCTCCGCACATGGAGGCCTCCGGCTAGGGTTGGTTCTCTAGAGCCCAGCCATGGTGATGCAGACGGTGGCCTTCGCGGCCGCGGCGGCGCTTCACCCGGCGGCCTCGACGCGGCGTGCGGGGGTCGGGAGCGCCAATGCGTCCGCTGCGGCGGCGGGTGGACGCCTGGCCGGCTGCGGGCGAGGGGCGGCCGTACGTGCCAGGGTGGCGGAGGCCGCGCCGGTGGCGGCCGAGGGCGGCTGGCAGGAGGCTCATCCCGCTGCACCCATGGTGGAGATCCCCGTCACGTGCTATCAGGTGAATGGTTCGAGTCGCCTAGTCTGTTTTATCAACTGCAATTTCGAAAATGACGCCCAGCTTCTGCTGTCCTGATCGTCGGTGGCCCCTGTCAATTAATTATCTCGGTTACAGATTGAATCGGCAGTTTCTTCTAACGAGTCGAATTCATTGTACATAACAGCGCCCTTCGAAATCTGCATCTGCAATTTTATGCGCTCCCCTCATTTTTGAGTAAAATATATGTGAACGCGTTTCTGAGATTTCGTCCTGATCAGTTCACAGTTGGTTGGGCCATTTGTCTTCTTTTAATTAATTGTTGCTTGACATGTTTAAGTTTAACAATGACCGTGTAGATGCTAGGCGTAACAGAGAAGGCTGAGAAAGATGAGATCGTGAAGGCTGCAATGGAGTTGAAAATTGCTGGGATAGAAGAAGGATACACAGCTGAGGTGTCCACTTTCAGACAGGTTGCTGATTGGTTTCTGCAACTATATCTATTTATGTATGTTCTGTTTGGCGAGGAATGCAATAATCCTGATGTTTATCATTTGCGTGCTGCCTTTTGTCAGGCTCTGCTAGTAGATGTCAGAGATAAACTTCTGTTTGAACAAGATTATGCAGGAAACATAAAGGAGAAGGTTCCACCTAGGTCCTCCCTTCATATACCTTGGAGCTGGTTGCCTGCTGCTCTGTGTGTCTTACAGGAGGTAATGCATAACATGGGCATTTCTCATCAAAATGTCTGTTGGAACCAGTAACACGCCACTAACAAGTTAATGCTGATTTTGTTTGGTCTAGAGTTTTCACTTTAATTGGCTATATGTTCAGTGTATTTGTAGTTACAGTGACCACCAAAGATATTGTGGAATACCATATGTGATTGTTCTTTATTTTACACCTGTTTTTTTTTCTTGGGAATATACAATTCACATGTTAGGTCTTGGATTTAAGACGCCAAATTATGTAATATAACTTAATAGGAATAGAGCAGAAAATCTGTAACTTATTGTCCATAGGCTCTGAAATAGTTGTGAAAGGGCATACCCAGGTACCTTTAGGATCATTTTGTGCTGCATTTATAATAATAACTTATGTCCTTTCTTCAGATCAGGACATCAGGCAAGGCAGTGTAAAATGCCGAAATTGTTGCTATTGAAAATTTTCCATGCTGAAATGCACTGTGAGCTTTGAAAGCCCAAGCACGAAGGATGTCTTAGCATCCCAATTATCAAAGTTATTAAACATGCATATTTGGCTTACCATTATGTACTGCAAAGTCTGCATTACTGGTCTATTTGGTCTTCATCCATGTATGATGTTGCAGTATTGTTTCAGGTTGGAGAAGAGAAGCTAGTTTTGGAAATTGGTCAGGCGGCTCTACGACGCCCTGATTCTAAACCTTATGTTCACGATGTGCTTCTTGCAATGGCATTAGCAGAAGTAAGAATAACATAAGAATCTTCTTCCATATTTTCTTTAAAAGCTGCTCAATGAAATGTTCAGGAACCTCTCTCACATTTAGATGGTTTCATGCATTTTGTTGTAGTGCTCTATAGCAAAAGCCAGCTTTGAGAAGAGTAAAGTGTCCCTTGGCTTTGAGGCTCTGGCACGCGCTCAATATCTTTTGAGGAGAAAACCATCTTTGGAGAAGATGCCCCTTCTTGAACAGGTATGATGTTATTACTTTTACATGAACGAGTTCTTCTAAATAGTAAATACAAAATCACGCCATAACTTATTTCATTGGTGATCCAGATTGAAGAATCACTTGAAGAGCTTGCACCTGCTTGCACTTTGGAGCTTCTAAGCTTGCCTCAGACACCTGAAAATTCTGAACGCAGGCGAGGTGCTATTGCAGCTCTGTGTGAACTGCTTAGACAGGGCCTTGATGTTGAATCATCTTGTAGAGTTCATGACTGGCCTTGTTTCTTGGGTCAAGCAATGGACAAACTATTAGCCACTGAAATTGCAGATCTTCTTTCTTGGGACACTTTGGCTACAACTCGTAAAAATAAAAGATCATTGGAGTCCCAGAGCCAGCGGGTTGTAGTTGACTTCAACTGCTTCTACATGGCGATGCTTGCTCACCTTGCATTTGGATTTACAACCCGCCAGACTGAGTTGGTACCCTCTTTTTATCACCCACTTGGCAGTCTGTAGAAGTTGCTTTTTTTGCATTGTTTTTAATTTGTTTTTATCTCTGTGCAGATCAAGAAAGCTAAAACCATCTGTGAATGTTTAGTTGCATCTGAGAGCACAGACCTAAAATTTGAGGAATCTTTTTGCTCATATCTTCTTGGAGAGGTTATAAACTTATTATCTCAACTTGAATGATTTATTAGTTTTAGTTCCTTACATTTCTAGGACTAACGATTGGCTCTCAGGAAACTGGCACCACAGTGTTTGAAAAGCTTCAGCAGCTTCAAAGTACTGGAAGTTCAAATTCGAAGAACTATGGGTTAGATAAAAAGAAGGACAGCAGTGACAAGGTTACTGTCAACCAATCGCTGGTATGTTGCATCTGTTCAATTATACCAAATAAGCTATATTCTACATTACTTTCTCATATATCTCATGGCAGACAGCTTTTTTTTTACCAGGAACTGTGGCTGAAGGATGTGGCCCTTTCTCGTTTTGCAGACACGAAAGATTGTCCGCCATCTTTGGTTTGTACAATGCTACTTTTAGTAATCACATCCCCCACAACATCTTCTGTGAAGTAATTTAGTTCTCTTATTCTCTTATTATGGCAGGCCAACTTTTTTGGAGCTCCTAAGCGTGTCCTTAACACATCCAAGCAGAAATTGGGATCCCCAAGATCAGTTCTTTTGAGCTCTCAGCCGTCTTCTAGTGCCTCAGCATGCAACAGAACTTCAGCAGAGCAGACCCCAAGATTGAGTCCAAACAGCCATCTGGGGGAGGCTGTTAAGCAACTTGCACCTGCCAACTTGGGGCTCCAATCATCAATGGATAGGCAAGTAAATGGTTCAGGGACAGCATCTGTTCCCCTGAAGCGCAATCCTGGATCCCATCTAAGAACATTGGAATTATGGGGACTGAGTGGAGATGCTATAGGAAAGCTTGCCTATAGTGCAGTCCTAGGCTTTGTTGTATTTAGCACATTAAAATTGGTCAAGTTTCAGTTTGGGCATGTGAGATACACGAACCCAAGTAGAGAGTCTGCATCCGTGTCATCCTTGAATGAAGCATCTGCATCAGAAGGTTCTTTTATCACCAGTGGTGTCAGGAAGCATTTTGAAAACTTGTCAAAATTGCTTTGGCTGAGTGATAGACTTAATTCAAATAGCGGAGAAAGTGATAAGGACCCAGCAGCTAATGATATCACTGCTGCAGTTTGTAAGCAAAAGATGGATATTCAAGAAGCAGAAGCACTTGTAAAACAGTGGCAAGACATAAAATCTGAAGCTCTTGGCCCTGACTATCAAACTGACATGCTACCTGACATTCTTGATGGCTCAATGCTCTCAAAGGTGTGTTTATGTGTCAGTTATCTATTTGCATGTGCTATTGCTTTACATTTGTTTATTTTATGCGTAATAATCAAATGCAATCTTTTTGAACAGTGGCAAGACTTAGCGTTGTTAGCAAAGGACCAATCCTGCTATTGGAGATTTGTGCTGCTGAATCTTAATGTTGTTCGAGCCGAGATAATCTTGGATGAAGTCGGTGCTGGTGAAGCAGCAGAAATTGATGCTGTGCTTGAGGAAGCAGCTGAGCTTATTGATGATTCCCAGCCCAAGAAACCCAGTTATTACAGGTATTTTCAGTAGATACCATTGCTGTTGATTATCTTTCATGTTCGGATCTACGATAAGCATGGTAATTGTATCTGTATGGTTATAATCGCAGCACATACGAAGTTCAATACGTATTGAGGAGGCAGAATGATGGATCTTGGAAAATCTCCGAGGCTGCTGTCCGGGACCTGACATAATTTTTGCCAACTGGGCAAATGGACTATATTACCATCGGCGGACAGGTCACAGGCAGTGCTGATCTTGTGGAGTTCCAACATGGCGATCTTAACCCATTAGAAATGTGTAGTGGTACTATTAGGTTACCTGCAAATCAGTTGAAGTTCTTTGCAATAGTTAGCCGAGTTCCATTGGGATGCTCGAGGTCTTGAGCTGCTTTCATGGTGAGCTTGGGAGACTTCTCGCATCAGGATTTGACACAATAGTTGCTGGTAGTACAGATGCTAACCACTGCTGATACCCACATTCTTCCTTTCTCGATATGGTGTGGATTTTTTTTTTTAGTTTTACCCACGTGTAATTGAATCCGTGACCGCCATTGTTCAAAGAACAATGCAATTTGCTGAATTGATGTTTTGTGTTTCACAGTACCTATGTTACTCCTCCGTCTCAGATTACGCTACGCTCTAAGAATCAAAGTCATGACCAAATTTATAGATAAGATAATAAAATTTACTATATCAACTAAATATCATTAGATTCTTCATCAATTATATTTTTATAATTTATCTATTTGATGTTAAAAAAAATCGTAAACTTTTCTATAGTTTTATGAAATTTGATATATTTTGACTTATAATTTGGTATAATGTGTGACCGCAACATATATAGTTCAATAAAGCAAACTCATCTTTACTCATCATAATATATGTATTCTTGTTGGGTCTATAATGTCGATATTAACCTTGTTTGAGTAGCTAGCCTCGATTAGGAGCTTTTGGCGCAAGTTCTCGTCATCTGCCGATGATTTGAGCACCAAGCGTGCTGTGTTACCAGTCTGTCGACTGACGAGCGATGACAGTTGATGCTCCGTGCATAGGACCAGATCTCGGGCGCTGCAGTGTGCCGCCTCGCGTCGTCCCTCCCTCGTTACACTGCGCGTCTGCGCTACGCATCCGCGCCGCAAATTCGTTTCTCTTCTCTGCCTCCGCCATCCTCTATGCCCGCCGGCGCATGGCCGGCGGCAGCCGCAGCCACCTCCGCCCCGGTATCCGCCGCGGTGCGCGCGGCCATGCGCAAGCTCGGCGGCCTCCTCCCCCGCGCGCACCGCCCGCACTCCACCACGGCGGCCCCAGACGCCGCCGCCGTCACGCCGACGTCGTCGCACACCCTCCACGACTACAACCGCCTCCTGGCGGCGCTCGCGCGGGACGGCGACGGCGACGCGGCGCTCCGCGTGCTCCGCCGCATGCGCCTCTCCTCGCCCGCGTGCGCGCCCACCGCCGCCTCCTACACCTCCGCCATGTCGGCGCTCGCCAAGGCCGGCCGCCCCGCCGACGCCGCGTCCCTCTTCGACGACATGCTCGCCAACGGCGTCGCCCCCGACCGCGCCGCCTTCTCCCTCCTCCTCCACGTCTACTCCTCCCACCTCCACCTTCCCGCCGCCGCGCACATCCGTGCTCCTCTGGATGACCGGACTCGGCCTCCCACCGACCCCCATCGACTACACCGATCTCATCTTCTCCTTCTGCCGCGCCGGCCGCCTCGACAACGCTCTCCAGCTGCTCGACGAAATGCGTGCCCTCAATTTCCCGCTGACACCACATACATTCGCGCCGATCCTCAAGGCAGTCTGCGATAATGCCGACATCCAGGCAGCTGACGCGCTCATAAGCTCCATGCGCTCCTCTGGTTGCCTCCCTGATGTCGTCATCTACAATATATACATCCAGGGGTTGTGCAAGGTCAGGGATTTTGACGCTGTCGAGAAGGTTATTGATGAGAGTACCTGGAATGGGTGGGAACCAGATGCAGTCACATACAGCACCTACATTGTTGGGCTTTGCCGCTCTGGATACATTGAGGAAGCATTTTGGCAGCTGGAAACCATGGTAGCAAAGGGACTACAGCTGACAGTAGTTGGTTTGAACATACTGTTGGACCACGTTGCCCAGAATCTTGATATGTGGGTAGGCAAGGAGGTCCTGGAGCGGTGCCAAGAGCTGGGCTTTGTTGTCGATGTCGTGACATACAACACTGTCATGGATCACTTCTGCAAGAAAGGGAAGTGGCTGCGTGTCCTAAAGTTGTTCACGGATCTGCTCAAGAAGCCAATAACACCCGATGCGCGGACATACAACATTTTGATTTCCTGCCTATGCCGAGCTGGCAAGTTTGAGTTTGCCAAATATGTGTTCAGCAGCAAGGGGTTCGTGGCAGACACTGTGACTTGTAACATTCTGATCCATGAGTTCTATGAGGCCGGAAAGGAAGGTGAGCTTGGTTTTTTGTTCGCTGATGTAAATGCTGGGAAGATTACCCCAGATACCATCACATACAATACACTGGTTGATTGTCTCTTTAGGTCTGGGAGGAGGTCGCAGGCTGCCAATTTTGTTAGGCACGTCGATGGTGGCTACCCTACGGAGCCCGTAGCCCATTTGACGTATTGGTTGGTTAGGAGTGGAAATATACGCGGGGCATTTAGGCTGTTTGATGAGATCCAAATAAAAGGATTGGTTTTAGATTGTAGGATTTTTGCTAATGTGATCAAGGCATTCTGCAGAAAGGGCCCAACAGAATGCTCAGATATGTCACAGTTGTGCTTTGTATTGGATAGGATGCTTGGAATTGGGTAGTCATTCCGTGGCATGGGTCTGTAACATTGAAATGTTTGGAGCTCTGCTGATTCGTTTTTGCTAGATTGCATGGTATAAATCTCATTATTTAAATTGTATGGTTGTACCAGCAGCTAATAGCTGTTGAAGGTTAGATGTGCCTTTGGTTTCTTCATGTAACTCTTTGTCGTACATACACATGTAAAATACAATCTATGATATGAGAATTAATCATTTTCGGCTCTGGAGTTATAATGTTCTACCCAACAGTTTTGGAACTATTCTGCTCATAATCTGTGTTCAGTTAGTTCATACAACCAAAATAGTGTCTGGCAAAGGATGACCTGTGTTGCAGTGTTGGTACCGTATGCTGGACTCGTGCTCACTTAAGCTGCGGCTTGCGGGTGACAGATTATTAGCACTTTCCCTTCTATCTAGTGGAAAGACTTATTGCAGCAAAACATGAAACAACCAAGAATCTTGTTGACTATTTTTAGTGCTGATGATGTATTGCTGTATTCAGAATTTTGGAAGCAGATAAACCGCTTAATGCTCTGCTTCTCCTAGATTTTGAGGAATCAAGGTAGAGCACCTGCTGTTCATTATGTTCACTTAATATTCTTTTCCTTTTAACAAGGACCCGTACTAAAATTAACAAAGGAGTAAATGAAAGAGATCCATATGATCAGACGTAACACCTGATGAAATGGACAGCTGGAGTCGTGATGTCTCTTAGAGCATGTAAAAAATTGAGCACTAGCACAGGTTCTAGCTTGAGGCGCCACGCTACCCTATGAGCTAACCTGCTGTTGGCTCTACTGATTTTGCTTACAGAGATGTGTGGACTCTCCAATTTGCAAGAAATCAGTCCGAAGAGGCTTGAGTCCATGGAAATCTTGACCCGGGGTGTTTGCTTCTAGCTCCTAAAGTTTAGTCTCCATCACATTAGATGTTTGACACGAACTTAGAATGTTAAACATAGACTAAGTACAAAACTAAATTACACAGATTGAGACTAATTTGCTAGACAAATTTACTTAATCCGTCCATGATTTGACAATGTGTGCTACAGTAAACATGTGATGATTTTAGATTAATTAGGCTTAATAGATTCGACTCGCGAATTAGTCATGACTTTTCATATCTAATTCTCCTAATTAGCATCCGAATATCCGATATGACAGGACTGAATTACAGTCCATGGTTATTTACAACATCAACCAGAATCTGACCGTGTTGTGCAAGTGCAAGCATCGTAATACTTTGTCGCCAGACAAAGAGCTTGTGCTTCGAACTGAAGAAGCTTAGTGTCATGAGCTGCAGCCTGTATGCGAATATCAGTTTTGAGATGACTTGAGAGGTGGTGAAAAATATACCTACCTTTGCCCTTCTTGGTGATGCAACTGGTTCATAAGGTAGAATAGAAGCATATGTGTACCCCCACTAGCGCAAATATGTAGTGGCTTATTTTAAATTGTGACCAAGCCACCATAAGTTCTATAACCAAATCATAACTGAACCTAAAAGTCCTTAAATCCAAAATACTAAAATAGAAATAAGGTTTGTTAGTATTACAAATGTCCAAAAGTATCATATTCATGAAACAGAAACATCATTGTACTCCATGGAATATGCGGTTGATGACTATAATTAATTTGATCGAGTAGTTTGAAACTTTTAAAAAATTAGGATAGAGAGGTAGTACTGCACAAAAAGCATTTATATTTCACCTCATGGTAATTAACACACTTGACACGTAGGGACAATCCTACAACAACTGTCTCTCCCAGAAAGAAAAAAAACCCACGTGTCTAATGCCTTTTCAACCAATCACCCGCTCTGATTCTAGTGGGACCCACCGTACAGTCACAGATGCGCCTACGTGCGGTCCTCCACGTCAAACAAATGCCTCGCCTGGCCAGTCTGGTCCCACCCGTCAGAATATTTATATCTTCCCAAAGGGATATCCACGAGAATCCCCGACCCGAACCTGCTCGTCGTCGCCTCCCCTTCGTCTCTCTCTTGCCGCATTCGTCTTCTCCGACCGTCTCCTAATCTCAGATCCAGATTCCAGACCAAACGAACTCCACACTATATATATCCACCACACTGCGCCCCACCTGCTTGAGAAAAGTGTGTCTCGTTTCAAATCCCTCCCTTTGCTTCCGATCTAGATTAGCGGCGGCAGGATGGAGTCGGGAGGGAGCTCGGGAGGGAGTTGGGGAGGGGAAGGAAGCGACAGGAGTGCGATTCCGACGGTTTCAGACGGACTGGGTCCAAAACGGGAGCAGGCCACCATTTCATCGATTGAAAATAGGCTGAAATGGACGAATCAATTCTAGAGGTTGCCAAACGGGCTCTTAGATTAATTGAAAATATACTTTTGTAATAAATTAATTTAGAGTCATAAGTATGATTAATATTCACTAAAAATTTGATAAAATGTGAACTACTTTTGACAATAAGAAACCCTAGTTGCCTTGTATCTTCAAATAAGTTTATTAAAAAAATTAAATTCAAATATATATCTAATAATATTAATTATGTATTATTAATATTAATATTTTTCTATATATTTAGTCAAATTTATTTATTATAAGGAGACATTCATGCAGGGTAAGTGCGTTGGTACACACGGAAACAAACTGGGATACACCCCCGAGAAAGGCAAAAACCACCATGGGCCATGGCCATGTGAAAGAATTAACGGTAGCTGCAGCCCGCACGAGAACAGAACGAAATCGTTTGACAACTGGGCCACGTACTAGGACTGCCCCACAAGTCATTCTCGTAGATTGACACGTCGAAATATCTCTCCAGGTCCACTTTTAATAGCCGGCTCCACTAGCCGAACCCCGGCAGTACATATCCACCACACCCCACCTGCTCGAGAAAAGTTCAATCTGGAGTGTCGCTTGTTTCAAATCCCTCCCTTTGCTTCCTCTCCCCGCTTCCCCTTACCAAATCTAGGGTTTCCGATCGAAATCCTTTGTCGGCGCCGTCGGCGATAATGTCGGCCAGTGCAGAGCTTGAGAAAGACGCCTCGGCGGCCGCTGCCGCCGCGGAGGGCGACGAGAAGACGGAGGCGAAGGCCAGCGGCTCCGGCTGGAGCTGCTGTACTGCGGCGGGACGAGCTTCGATGCCATGGGCCGGAAGGTGGTTGGCGGGGCGCCGGGAAACCTTGTGTCGCCGACGCGGTTGCGGCCGCTCATGGGCGTCGATATCCGCTTCGTCTCCTCTGGATGCGGTGAGTCCCGTTGTCCTTGCCCGCGTTTGAGATGATGTGCGCGCCAATTATTTGGCGGGACGGGAGTTGTTGCAACCAGTTGATGCTTATAAATGTTTAGTTTAGTTTATGATCATAGATGCAAACAAACGAAAGCAGGTCGAGTTGGTTTGTGTTCCTAGTCTGAAGTTTAGATTCGTTCAGGATTGGATCATTCGATGAGTTCATGCTGAAATGTTGGTCTATCTGGTTTTAGCAAGTCTATATAGGGAATGGGGGCAAAAATAGGTTACTGCGGTACCATTATGGGTATAACTTCCCAGTACAGCCTTGATCCCACGGTTGAGAAGATTAGTTTGAAAAACATGCAAAGGCACTACAGTATTGAAACTTCTCCCGCACCTCTACTTTTTTATCATGTAATTTCATCAAAAGCTGTAATCGAAATAGCTGCATTTTTTTGGTAGCGGAGGCATTAAATAGACGCAAATGGATTGAGCTGGGCTGGGTTACTTGCCCGGCGCCTGCGGGTGAGTGAACAAATACAAATGGGTCAGTTGACTTGGACAAAAAGAAAAGAAGGGAAGTGATGGGAGCCTTAGATGTCTGAGCTCAGTGCCGTTACCATTTGTCGTTTTGCCTCCTCTGGAGCCAACCTGCCACTATTTTCTAATCTCTCTCTGCGCACGTGGAAGAGCGGAGCAGAGGTGGCAGGGAGATCAGGAGTGCTCATTGGTGGCATGCAGATGAGGGCTTGGCAGTGACGTGCCGATGTGAGAGGCTGATATGGCTTGCACACACAGACAAAGTCCTTACTAATTGCAGCATGTGAGTGAGGGGGCTGGGGTTGTAATTGTAACGGCGTGGTATGTGGTTGCTTGAGACGGAAACCCACCAATTTACTGTTCCTTTGTTCTAAAAGTCATCTCTTGCTTGATTTGATTCGTGAATAAATTGGGGTACTATCGTAATCGTATTTGAAGGTTATATGCTTTACCATGTTGTATATTTGGTTTCAGTTATCTGAATTTCGACTCAACAGTTGTTCAATATAATTTTCAGTCTTTGCTAATTACCTATTTAACATTTTTCCAGCTGCTTGCCACTGTGTTGCTTTAGATGCTGAAGGAAAATGTTATACATGGGGTCGCAATGAGGTATAAATCTGAATAGTCAGTTGCACTTGTTCTATTTGTTGCTTAACACTAATATCTTCTAGCAGAAGGGGCAGCTAGGACATGGGATACTCTTCTGCGTAACCTGCCGACTGTTGTTTCTCAACTATCAAAGTAAGATAGTCTATTTGCCTACAACAGCAAGCTCTTTACCTGCAGCTTTACTGTTAATAACTGTCTATAGTATTGGTAAACTCGTGAGCTAATTAGGTAGTATGACTAATATGACTGTTTTGAAGCCGTTAAACATTCTTTATGTGTTCAATAACAGACACTTATTAAACCTGCAGATACAAAATCATCAAAGCAAGTGTTGGAAGAAACCATACCGTGGTTGTAACTGATGATGGGAAATCCTTCTCTTTTGGCCACAACAAGCATGGGCAGTTAGGGACGGGTTCCTTAAGGAATGGTTGGTATCTTTCACTTCTTATTGTCTTTGAGTAGTCAGAGGTGCCAACACACACCATTTTGGTGCTAACATATCGTTACGTTTGTCAAGTTTAAACAATCATGACACCACTCTGCAAGCATGTAGATATTTTAATCAATATTTTTCCTATTCTGCTTGATAAAACCACTATTATTTTGATGTAACATCTCATGTGAACTTGAAGTTATCTTTGAGCACTTGTTGGAAATGGCATTTCATACGTCCCTTCTGCCCCCAGGGTCCCTGGGACAATTGATAAACTTAACTTTGTTGTATTCTTCAGCATAGTGATATTATCATTGACCAGGATTGATAATTAGTCTTGAGAATCTTGTGGAGACCCCCCCCCCCCCCCCCCCCCCCCCCCCCCGCCCTCTTCGATCTTACATGTTGCTATTTAATTGTGGTTCTTCAATTGGTGCAGAGGTTGAGTCATCGCCAGTGTCCTGTATTGTTGCAGAAGCGACCAACGCTATCTGTGGGGCTGATTTTACTGTCTGGTTGTCATCTGTTGAAGGTTCTTCTATACTGTATGTCTTTGTTGGAGATTAAAAAAATCTGCTTTGGCTGTGTTAGTGGCTGTTGTTCGTCAATTTTTTTGATGCAATATTTTATTCTTCTTTGCTATCCAGTACAGCAGGCCTTCCCCAATTTGGTCAACTTGGGCATGGAACTGATAATGAGGTTGGTTGCTACTCTTAAAACACATGTTGGCTTTTCTCTTCTTTTCTATCAATTCAATATGATTTGATTTATGCTATTCCAGTACAATGCTAAAGCATCGTCTGTCAAGCTGACCTATGATCCCCAGCCCCGCCCAAGAGCAATAGCTGCATTTTCTGAGAAAACTGTTGTCAAAGTTGCATGTGGAACTAACCATACAGGTTTTTCTTCATTCCTTCCTTTTTAGCCATCATGATCAATGCTGATATCAACCCTGTTTCTTTACTTGTATGTTGCAGTTGCAGTTGATTCCAGTGGCTTTGTTTACACGTATGTGTTTAATTCACATTTGTTTTACGCAATTTCAAAACTAATACTCCCTCCTTTCATAAATGATAATCCTATTAGATTAGAGGAAAAGTCAAACTTTATAAATTTTGACCAACAATTAGTTAAATTGTATGAATGTTTAGAGCGTGAAACTTACACCAATAGATTTGTGTTAAAAACACCTCTAAGATGGTATGGATGTTTTTGTCACCAACTTTATATTATAAGAGAAATTAATGGTCAAAATCTATTTTATAAGACTTTTCCTTTAGTCTAATACGATGAACATTTATGAAAGGAGGGAGTAGTTAATAATAGGTGTGAGTGCCCTCTATGTATGCTGTATGAAAACCGCATATGTGCAGGACCTGTTTTTTTTTTCTTCCAGATTTAATGTCTTCCATTTTCTCTTACTGGTGTTTTTTTTTTGACAGCTGGGGTTATGGTGGATATGGAAGGTATGATATTATTGGCATGCATCCAACTGCAACCATGTGATAGTCCAAACCCAAGGAGGTTCATATAACGACTTGCTTGTTACTTAGGTTGGGGCATAAAGAACAGAAGGATGAATGGCAACCTCGCATTGTAGAAGTCTTCCAGAAGCACAATGTTCTGCCTCCTAATGCT
Source organism: Microstegium vimineum (assembly GCA_022036555.1). Classification (NCBI taxonomy): domain Eukaryota; kingdom Viridiplantae; phylum Streptophyta; class Magnoliopsida; order Poales; family Poaceae; genus Microstegium; species Microstegium vimineum. Next base: position 61,436,232 of record CM039131.1, on the reverse strand, counting down.
ATTGTCTCAGCTGGTTCTGCGAGTTCTGCATGCACTGCTGGTATGTTACAGCTAGCTCTGGCACACTGACTATTCTTTGTCATTTAATTTAAGCTTATGTTATATAGACTGGGGTTGATAGGTTTCTGTGGTATCTTGCTTGTTTGTATGGATGAACTCATAAATGATAAGTGCTGGTAAACTTAACATTTCCTTGTATCATCTGTTGGTATCTTTCCTGTATTTTAGACGGTGCATGCATGTGCTTAAACCTGCGTTTTCATCCAACATTCATGTAAATGCTCATCTTACGGAAACCACTGGCGGAACAATTTCCTGAATACTTTGTTACATCATGAATTTTGATGCTGCTGTTCCCACATTAGACATTATACTTCATTTAAGGGAAAGCATGCAAGCATATATATATATATATATATATATATATATATATATATTTGCATATTATCTGTAAGCCTCTTCTTGTACAGTTACTTTGATAATTGACACTGGATGCTACAGACGAAGAGATCTAGATGTGGTTGAAGAGTTAGGTTTTGTTTGCTCTAAACCGTGTTGCAGGCTTGCAGCCCATTTAGATGCTTTTTGCTTTCTAGATAACCAAAAAGGTGTTTTAGCCAGGTTTCCACGTACCTGGATCGCAAATAGCCTTTAGATCCCCAAATGTATATATATGTAGTTGGTTTTTCTTTCCTTTCCCTTTTTGGTGGTGTCTCATGTTGGGCTTCAGCTCTAACCTACCTGAACCTGCTTTAGACTAAAAAGCTTTGTTATTAATGTTGTATTAAATAAAAAAACTACTTGAGAAAATAGGGATATAGAACCATATTAAAATGTATCATACCAATATTTTATGGCTTGCTCTTAAGCAGCTTCAAAACATACACATTACAGCAGCTGCAATTTAACCCTCTTCTATTTCTTTAGAAGTGAATTCTTATCAGATTGCTTGCCAGCTAAGCTATTTATTGTCAACGTATTGAATCTGGTGACAGAATACTAGTCAAATGCCTTTACGCCTTATCACTACATAGGGTGAATATCCCTTTGAACTATGCAAGGCAATGAGGCATATATATATATATATATATATATATTTGTTTCGTTACAATGTTTTTGCTCTGGTCTGGTTTTTAGGCATCAATTTTACCATGAGGCATCTGGCATTACCCTTGAAGTAACTTGGTCTATAATTAAACAATTTTTATTTCACATACTGCTGCAATTCATTGACTGAAAAGAATTATCAGTATAGTTTGAGGTGCTAAGAACCTCCTGATTGTATTGCAAAACAGCAAAAGCCATAATTGACACCATTGTATTAATTTTTGGTCGGTTTGATTTCAAGGTGGTGGACAGTTGTATATGTGGGGAAAGATGAAGAATACAGGCGATGATTGGATGTACCCGAAACCTGTGATAGATTTAAGGTTCCTCACACACTTGTCACAATAATGCAGAATACCATAATCTGCCATACTTCATTGTTATTGTTCTTGTAATATGCTTTTGTTCTTTAGTTATTTGTCATAGTTAACTTCATGATGTAGCATTGTTATGCTTGGTTTTCTGCTTAACTTTCAATTTATTTTCTTCAGTGGTTGGAACATTCGCTGCATGGCTTCTGGTAACATGCACCACATTGTTGGTGCTGATGATTCTTGCATAAGCTGGGGTGCCGCCCAGAATGGAGAGCTTGGTTATGGACCCAACGGTCAGAAGTATGTATAGATAATAAAAATGTTAGAATATGCTCATTATACAGTACTTAATAGACTGTCTCACTGGCCATTGTTGTACCATATATTTGTGATATAGATCATCAGCAAATCCCAAAAAGGTTGACATTCTTGAGGGCATGCATGTTACAAGGTTATACATTAAACAAATACATGTCTGTTTGCATTCCATCCCTTTTAGGGCTTGTTTGGATGCACATGTATCTACCTCAAACCACATGGGTTGAAGTGGATTGGAGTGTAAATTAGTTCAAAGTACACTCCAACACATGTGGGTTGAGGTAAATACATGGACATCCAAACAAGTCCTTAAGGTTGTTCTATATTAACTTGAGAACATTCGTCCAGTGTCGGCTGTGGATTTGGACTGTCTCTGATTGTTGTGGATAGAGCAAATGTTGGTGATCGACTTGATCAGGTAACTTAATGACACTTTGATGCATGGATGCTTCGATTAATTAATGTTAGGTTAAGCATTCAGTCGAATGCTTTATATCATGAGGTAACCAAAAGGAACGGGTCTGATATATTACCAAGCTGTCCTTTCCATACTGTTATGCGGTAGTGGTGTTACAGTTTTTGTTTCTGATGTTGGCATGGCACAGTTCTCCCAGAAATTCTTGAAGAAGCTGGGGCCATATTAAACAAATGTTTAAACCACTTTCTTTCATCCTTCAAACTCCAAATCTTGCATTGTTGTTGGAGCTGGAGCTGTGCCGAACAGGCGCCCTATGTGTGCTCTTTTTTTTACATTCTTAGTCTTCCATTGGAATAATCTAATCTTGTAGATATATTTTCTGCTCTGCAATTCAATAATAATGTTTAGTGATACACCCAGACAAAGGCAACTGATGAAATGATAAATAAGGGATTGAGGGGATATAATTAGGTCACATTTGAACAAAGAACTTATCCAAACACTATCTCATTTACTTGGATTTTGTATTTACATGTTTAACATCTACCTCCTGTTTTATTGCCTTGCAATATCAATGTGCTGTTAGCCTTTTTATTCTTACGTTGTTTGGTGGACATGTTTTAACCTTTATATTTTAATACACTTTTCTTTTGTTGCTCAGCTGGAAATTTATGATGGTGATACCTCTGCTGAAGGTTTGTATTCCCTTGTGTTTTTATTTTGGAATGACACGATTCGATTGTGAGAACAGACACTTAAATCTTTCATGTTTTTTCCTGCATGCAAATGAAATCACTTAATTTATTAGGCCTGAGCTGAACATTCACCCTGCATCTATGCTGACTCCTGAGTACATTCGTACTGGGCTGGGTCAACCCGTTCATCATGAAGGCCCTACCCCATGGTCCTAAATTACTACACAAATGGACATGCAGTCTTGCTTGTTGTTTATTTTTGTTGAACTGTGTTGTGCGTTCTCAGATTTTGGATGCAGAATAAACACTAGGGATCTGAACCATCATTGGTAGAAAACATTGCAAATGTCAAAATGCGTTGGTTTATGTTTTACTATCTTCTAAGAATCTTTTCTGAGTAGACAACCAAAATTGAGTTGACTTGCCATTCAAATTTGATTCACAACTATAATTGACTTTACATTATGCTGATTCACATATCTTATTGATGGTTTTGAATTCACCACTGCAGTTGAGAAGGTGGAGGTGCAAGTAACCAAGAAGGCGTCTGCCAGCACCAATTCACGTGCCAATAAGCGCAAGAAAACTAAGGATGTTTCTGAATCTGAATCTGAAGAGGAGGGTGATGATGATGATGAAAGTGGAGATGATGAAAATGGTGATATAGAAGAGCCAAAGGGTAGGCGTGGCCGCAAACCCTCTAGAGGGAGAGGCAGGGGAGCCAAAAAGGCAACCCCTGAGGCAAAGTCATCTGGAAGGGGCAGAGGCCGCCCTAAGAAAACCGAGAGTCCTGCTCTGAAAGCCGGAACCTCAGGCAGCCGTGGTGGAAAGAGCGGAGGAAAAAGAGGACGGCCACGCAAGTGATCATCTGTTCTACAGCAATGTGGTGTTGAAATCAGTTCAAGTGATCTCTAACACCTGATGTGATCGAAGATTCATTTTGGTAGCAATGCCTATTGCCCTGCCCAGTTCTCACCGATTGCTTCTATTCAAAGACATTAGTTTTTTTCCCTTATTTCCAAGTGGAGTGTGTCATCTCATTGTAAGTCTAGAAATGCTTAACCTGTACATCTGTGTTCCTCATTGATGATAATCTCTTTGGTTTTAGGTTATTAATGAACCCTTGTTGGAGTGATTTATCCTGTTCAATCACATGGTCCTTGATGGGGATATGACTGATGTATGCAACATGTGGGCTTGTTTAAATTGGACACCTGGGAAAGCTGCTTGTCCCCGGCAGTAATACCAGCCATCCATTTTTGGTGGGCTGGCTGGGCGAACAGCCCAACCCTTGGAACCGTTGGATGGAGTTGCTTGGTTCTGGCGAGGCCCCCAATCAAAAAGGCCTTTAGACAAGTTGGCCTGGCCACCAATAAAAAAGGCCAGCTAAGGCCTGCCCGAGTAAGGCCCACGAGATACGAAAATTATATTGGGTCGGCAAAGAGTGACTTGCACATGCTCAGCCTAGTCGTAGGGATGGGCATGGGCCTCATCTGCCCATGTTTAATCACGGGCACCAACTCCACGCGGTTGGCTAGGCCAAAGGGTGCTTGGTTGGCTAAGTCACTCAAGCGACATTACAGGTCGTGAGTTTGATTCTCCGTGAGAGTGAATTTTAGCCTGTGGTTTTCAAGATTTATTGGCGCTACGCTTTTAGTGGTAGGTGACGTCCTCGTCGACAACGAGACGCCTGCAGTGACTTCGTGAAGCTCGAGATGTGCCGACACTGTGAGCTTTGAAAGCCCAAGCACAAAGGATGCCTTAGCATCCTGATGCGCGGACATACAACATTTTGATTTCCTGCCTACGCTGAGCTGGCAAGTTTGAGTTTGCCAAATATGTGTTCAGCAGCAAGGGGTTCGTGGCAGACAATATGACTTGTAACATTCTGATCCATGAGTTCTACTAGCACGATAGGGCGCGCTCCGCTGCGCCGGTTTTGTGAACATGGTGAAGAGTTTGTTGTTAAAAATTAGGGAGACACATTATCATCCTATTAGGTAGAGGTGCAATAAAACATGTTGCATTACACATACTCAGAATAAATGTTTTGTTTTGAAAGAGATGCAACAAAATATGTTGTATGGCATGTGTTACTGCGTTTGCCATCATAGATGGTATGGTCATTGTATGTTATACAAACATTAATAAAATAACAAACTTATTGAGAACTATCAGGCTCTGCACATATCATGGAAAGACCCATAATAAGTACAAAATTGTAAAATGTCATGCATATATGCAATTATATCTCACAAATATATTTTTATGGAGAACGAAAGCACCATAGGTAACTCTAGAAATAGTACAATACTATATGTAAATATGAGACACTGTCAATTTTGAACATGTGGGATTTTCTCGCCTCATTCAGTGGAGTCAAAATTGAATTGACAGAAATACAAAGTAACATGCTATTGCAACTGATGGAAGCACCATTGGAGCTTGAAGGCAAGGCAACCGACGACTGGTGTGCTTAGCATAACCTATTGTCCAAGCTTGAGGACTCTGTGGTGTGAAAATAAAGTTTTTGAAAGATTAGTATAACCCTATGTATATGTGTCACAGTTCAAATAGAGGCGAAAGTAAAAACTCCCTATTTGGCCATTACATAAAAAACATGTTGCTGAAAAGAGCACCTGAGTAGCCAGCTGGTACATGGGCACAGGCCAAATATGTAGCACACATCAGTTTCATTAGCTATGCAAGATAAACTATTAGCCTATTAAACCCACCTAGTTCATTAGGTATGCAAGATAAGCCATTAACCTATTAAACCCACTTAAAAGGTTCTTTCTTTCCAACGGTAGATCAAAATTTAGTAAAAATTTTCATTGGTGTCCACACAAAACACAAAATTGTATAGATTACATTTATATATGTATTGTATCGTTTGGGAAAAAATGGTAAGGAAGCAGATAAAACACAATAAAAGAGAGGAAAGGATTAGCAAGACCTCTCTTTTCTCTGACATCAAAAACATTGTATGAACAATTCGAGTTGGATAGACAATCTGCATGGAGGAAGAGAAAAATTAAGATACTGCAGCACCATACCACCATACCACCATATACATTAACATCATTTTATCGGATATAAAAAATGCATGCATCACAAGAGGGCTAGAAGTAAAACTCTATAGTAAATACGAAAAGACCATGTTAATCTTAGAGAACACAGTGCATAATTATGCACAAATAATTATAGCCTATTAACATAATTGTCGGTTGTGCTGCTAGATTTTTTTAAAAATATAGCCTCTTGTCTATGACCACTTCCGAAACTTCTATTGCTGTAGTGTACGTATAGCTGATCATAGAACTAAATGGCAAGAAACCTATATGAATGTGTTTCCGTACAATCGAACCACATATTAACTTTTGAAAAAAAACATGGTATTGAAAGACCGCATAGCTTGCGCTAGAAAGCATCTACAACACATCATTTACTTGGGATACAGGAACAGAAAAAAAAAATTTGTAAGGCAACACGATAGTGTAATTTTTCAATATGAACAGGAAAACAAAAAACTAAATAAATAAAAGTATCTTATTTACCGTAGCATCTAAAATCCCAACTAAGCAATGCAAAGGCTAACTATGGAATTTGTAAGTACCAAAATCATCGATAATTAAAGTAACAATTTTTAAATCATTTCCTCACCTAATGAACTTTGAATTTGAAATAGGACTGTACTATTTTTTTGGGGGCAAGCACACTCTGATGATCACCTAATATATAGTGTATTTGCAAATTGAAGTATCTGTTGTTCATCAAGTGACAGTTTCTCGGTCGATCTGTAGGCAAATTAAATAATTAGAGTGGCTTAGACTCATGCTGATGAGATTAGTCACACACCAAGCTGACTGAAATTTGGCTATCTACAGCATAACACGTTATAGCAGAGAAACAGAAAAATGGATGTGTTGATAATAGTATGTGTTGCAGCCAAAAAGGTTGGTGCCTAGTTCGACAACACATCCCAAGTAAGGTCAGTGTTGGTAATCAATGCCCGCATCAGGAATAAATTATGTAAGCTTTTGAGGTTACCTTGACAGAGCAGAGGGCAAAGACGCCATTTGCAGACAACTTGGTGAGCAGCAGCATGCATATGACCAAGAGCAGGTGTTGCAGCTTAATGTAGGCAATCATGTAGCATAGACATTCAGGAACTTTGGATCTGAAGACCAGAGATTTTGGAGTATGTACATAAAGGTTTGAACTGAATCCCACTGTGATGGAGGAAATCAGAAAATGCAGAGGTGAGGCATCAATGATGGCCTAACCTTTGTTGTGCCTGCAACAGATCAAAGATCATCTAATTCCAGCCAAGATGGTCAACCCACAGAGCAGAGACCCTTTATGTCCGAGGTCACCCACACCTTGGAGGAGGTGTCTGTCTAACAGATGCAATACGAAATTAGAGAGAAGCGATTTAATTCAAACAATAGTTGATTAACAGAAAACACCAAACATGAGAGGACGTCATCGACCTAGGGAGGATGAGGATGCGGGCGTGCACTTGCTTGCACTTCTGGCCTGGGCCTGCTCGCACTGCAAGTATCATTACTGTTGTTGCTTGTCCGCAATTGCCACCACGTGCAGGCAGTACTGGCACCGGCAAGGTCGTCTCCCACATCTGCACGGTGCCACCGTTAGGGGACGGCGAGGCACCGGCAAGGCGGACTGCCGACGGCGAGGCGCCGGCAAGGGGACGGCGACGCATGGCCGCTCGACGGAGAGGGGGTTGGGGGCGCCATGGGTTGTCATCCTCAGACGACGGAGGAGGCGAGGCAGGGAGGTGTGGGTGCAGGTGCTTGTGCCCCGGACCTGTCCGTGTCTCGAAGCGCCGTCCCCGTCCCTGCTTCTTGACGCGCGCTGTGGGTCGGGAAGAAAAGCAGGCGAGGAGGCAGGAGTAGAAAGCGGAGGCGGAGAGGCAGCTGGTTTTGTTTTTTTATTTACTTTGGTAGGGATGGGATGGAGCGGTGAGCTACTTCCTTTAATGTGAAACGAAGAGACGTGAAGGGCCTCGTCAGCTTCAGCACGTGTGTCACGTAGGGATATGTCAACAGTAGCTGAATCAAGGGGAGAGCAGCAATTTATCGGTGGTTGAGAGAGTATCTATATCTATATCTATGAGGCCGGAAAGGAAGGTGAGCTTGGCTTTTTGTTCGCTGATGTAAATGTTGGGAAGATTGCCCCACATACCATCACATACAATACACTGGTTGATTGTCTCTTTATGTCTGGGAGGTCGTAGGCTGCCAATTTTGTTAGGCACATCGATGGTGGCTACCCTACGGAGCCCATAGCCCATTTGACGTATCGGTTGGTTAGAAGTGGAAATATACACGAGGCATTTAGGCTGTTTGATGAGATCCAAATAAAAGGACTGGTTTTAGATTGTAGGATTTTTGCTAATGTGATCAAGACATTCTGCAGAAAGGGCCCAACAGAAAGGACTGTTTGATGATGATAGATTAAGCATCTCCAATAGTTTGCTAAATCACTTGTCATCCTTTAAAATTTGGCAAATTAATCAAAAATCACTCTCCAACAGTTTGTCAATTGGACTTGCCAATTCTACACGTTTGTCAAAATATTGCATCGGTTTGCTATTTTTGTGAGCGCGCATCGGTTTGTCATCCTCTCGTCCGCGAGTCCTCCTCTCGGTTTCCCGCATGCAAATTTCCTTCCTTTTTAATCTTCTTTTTTTTGGTTTGGCAAGTGAGAAATAGCAAATTGTTGGAGATAACCTCTTTCCAACTTGATAAATTATTATAACAACTTACTAAAACACAAGATTTGACAAGTGAGAAATAGCAAATTGTTGGAGATGCATCCGATATAACAGAGACTAAACTACAGTCCATGGTTATTTATAGCATCAATCAGAATATGACCAGTGTTGTGCATGTGCAAGCATTGTAATACTTTGTCGCCAGGCAAAGAGCTTGTGCTTCGAACAGAAGAAGTTTAGGTTCCGTTTGACAGGGCTCCAAACGGCTTACTGTTTATAGGAGCCGTTTTTACCTCTCGTCTGTTCTCTTCTCATAGAGCCCGTGAGAACAATATATGAATAGTGAATGTGTTAGAGAAGCTGAAGCCGTTTAGAGCCCTATCAAATTGGGTTTAGTGTCTTAAGCCGCAGCCTGTATGCGAATATCAGTTTTGAGATGGTTTGAGTGGTAGTGAATGCGAATATCAGTTTTGAGATGGTTTGAGTAGAATATGTGTAGAATATTTTAAATTGTAACCAAGCCGCCATAAGTTCTATAACGAATTCATAACTGAACAGGGCTAAAAGTCCTTAAATCCAAAATAAAAAAATAGAAATTCGGTTTGTTACTATTACAAATGTCCAAAAGTATTATATTCATGAAACAGAAACATAAATGTACTCTATTAATGTAGAATATGCGGTTGATAACTAGAATTAATCTGATCGAGTAGTTTGAAACTTAAAAAAAAATAGGATAGAGAGGTAGTACTCCACACAAAAAATATATTCTATTTTACCTCATGGTAATTCGCTAATGCTTGTGTCAGGGCGTCCGTCCAAGCGGACACGCGTCGGACGCGTCCTTTCTGGGACACGCGTAGGAAACCTCAGTTTCATTGCCGCACCCGTCCTTATCTTCTAAGACTCGGCCGCTTGTGCCTCGTAAGCCACATATTATCATTTCCTTGGCCATTAGCGGACTTCTCCACCCCATATCCCCCTTCCCCTGCCTCGACACTCGACGTCGGCGCGCACCGCGGAGTCGAGGCCGTGAGGCGAAGTCGCCCTGACGCCATCGCAGCACTCCTCGTCGCCATCACGGACGATAGCCAGGCTCCAGTGGAGCCGCCGCTGACCTCCGGTGGCCGGAATCGATCTACGTGCTCCAGTGCAGCCGCCGCTGTCGTCCTCCGGTGGCCGGAATCGATCTACGTAGCCACGCTCTGGAGCAACCGCCGCTAACCCCCGGTGGCCGGAATCGACCTGCGCAGCCAGGCTCCGAAGCAGCCGACGTTGTCGTCCTCTGGTGGCCGGAATCGATCTACATAGCCACGCTCTGAAGCAACCGCCGCAGACCCCCGGTGGCCGGAATCAGCCTGCGCAGCCCCGGTGGCCGAAATCGGTCTGCGCAGCCAGGCTCCGAAGCAGCCACCGCTGTGGCCGGAACCGACATGCGCGACTTTCCCCTCCGCTATGTTACATATGTACGATTCAAGTGTTTCGATGTATGTTGCATTTGGCTTTTACGGATGTTGTAAAAGTAGATCTAGGGATGTTGCACATGTTGTATATGTTACAATTGTTTCAAAAGCATGTTGCAAGCATATGTTTCGAGTGTTTCGGATATTTGTTTCATTATATTTTTCTGGACACATATTGCAAGTGTGTTTCAAGCATTTTTTACAAAAGTTTCAGAAACTTGTTTCAAGTGTTTCAGTTGACTTCAGATATATGTTGCAATAGTTGTATTTGCATATTTGAAAAATAGATCGGGTGTTGAATCCCTCCTTCCTACCTTCTGTTGCATTGTCTCTCTAGAGCCGCGCAGGGCATTCATTCGACGCCTTGACTAGGTCCTTTCAAACTGGAGGTGTTGCATGCCTTTTCCTCTTGCCGCTCAGACGGCGCGAGCCCCGCGTGCAGCTGAAACAGGAGCAGCGCTGCACGACGCAGCTCCTTGCGCAAGGGGCTGGCAGAGGGAGCATGTTTGAGATAGCAGCGCGGTGGCGGGATAGGGTTGGGTGCAGGGTTTTTCTTTCCGAACCGGATCCGGTAACCGCCGGGGAGCGGTCGGGCGGTTACCGGTCGGTTTGACCGGTCCAAACCGAACGGTTTGAATTTTGAATTCAAACCTCACAGTGCAATCGGTTTTGGACCGGTAACCGGTCGGTTAGGGCCGGTTACCGACCGGTTTGAACGGTAACCGGTCCAAACCGCTGGGTGGTTTTTTTTTTGATTGAAAAATCAATTTTTTTTGCATGACCTTTGTGCATAATGATGTAAATAGAACACACAATTCATGTAAAATAGTGTGATACAAATGGCCAACCCCACAATAATATCATAGTGATGCATTAGCCACAAATTCACGACCGAAATAACGTAGTTCACCGTTGCAACAACAACAAATCGTCCATGGAAATACCTCGTGTCGTAGACATGCGAACATCATGGTCACTACTCACTGGCGTTGCATATAAGGGAAGATCCCGTTTCGGCACCCCTCCTCATACTCCGCGGTGGACATTAGAGCGATACCGCGCGACTGTAGTCCGGCCTTGTACTCTATCCATGATTGGCCTGTCCAATGAGCTGTGGTCTCCCATTCCTGCACTAACATGTTGTAGAAATCCGGGTCTTGCCATTCGTAGACCCATCTAGTGGCCGGCTGCGTGCTGATGTCAGGAACGGGGTAGGTATAACCACCACCGTACGATGTATCACTGTACGAGGAAGATGAATACTGTGGCGTGTCGTAGAGATGAATACTGTGGCGTGTCGTAGCAGTCCGTCGGGTCGTACGCTCTCCTCTGCGATTCCGGCTGCCCATGGTCGCGGTCCTGAGTAGCATGTGTGAAGTCCGTCTCGCCTACAGCCGACCATAATTAGTACTAGTGAATAGGCATAGACATTAAAAAAAATGTCTGTAACAATCCATACCTGTGAAACGAAGTCCACCAGCATCACCAGCACCGCTACCACCAGCACCATCTGCAGAACCCCCAGCCCCACCACCACCACCAACAACAACAGCTCCAGGGTCATCGTCACCACTATGACCGTCTCCACTGTCAGTTGTTGAGCTGCTGTGATCGGACTCCTGGTACCGTGGACTTTGCTCACCCTCCTCGCCATCATCTGTCGAATCATCGCTGGTGACAGGTTGTTGCACTCGCTTCCCCTTTTTTTTCTGGCTAGGTCTCGTCTGGTATTTTCTTTTCCCAAGATGCGTGTCACCCACATGTCTACGGGCCCAATCACTAATGGGCCCAAGATCGTCGGGGTCCACTTGGTCTCTGTCATGACAAAGAATGAATCATATTATTAAAAGTATGGTTCGTTAGTGGCTAACAAAGTATATCAACGTACCTCACGATATGGGACGGAAGAGGGATGTCCGTTTCTTCATCCTCTTCGTCGAGATCTGGAGCCTGGTTGGATCTGCCATACTCCATCCAGTCTCGAACCAGATTATCCCTTTCGTAAAAGGATATCTGCGTGAACTGGTCAATGAAGTCTTCTTCCTCACGCCTAGGTGGTCCGGATGCATCCGCGAGTCGCAGCCGAAGGTTGTAGTTCACATACACTAGCTTGTTCAGTTTTTTGTGGGACAAGTGATTCCGAACCTTCGTGTGCACCAAAGCAAATGTACTCCAGTTGCGCTCGCATCCACTGGAGGATACACACTGTGCAACAAGCCTCAGCGCAAGTTTTTGCAGATTTGGAGTGCTCCTGCCGAACAGCATCCACCATTGAGCTGCAAGTGGAACCCATTATGTTAGGTACGCGCTAAAAAAGACAAAAAAAATGAGTTCAAAAGTACTCTTACATGGGGTTGTCTTGGGGTCCGTGGCCATTTTAATGGCCAGCTCGCTGCCAAACTCTCCAAGGTGTATGCGGAATGATTCTGCCTCCTGTAATGCCAAGACAGCGGAGTGCACATCCGTCATTTTCCCAAATGCTTCCTTGAGGCCAGCAAACATGGTCGGAGTTGGATTGTAACGGTATACAAGCCTTGGGTTGAGTACAGCAGCTGCAACATACGATGCACGACAAATTAGCAAATGGTAAATACTCAATATGCAGAGACTGCTATTTTAACAATGGTTGTGATCGCACCTGGGCCCACATGCGTGCCATGGTACACGTCCGCAATCCTGGCATCCATGATAGCCTTGTACTCATGTCATGTTGAGACATTTGTTGCAAAGAAGGCCTCCATCTCATTTTTGCACTCTTGGAAGTTGTAGACAACCTCACACAGGTTAGGTCGCCTATCCTGATCAGCAAACCGAAGGAACCTGTAAATTGGTGTCACTGAATCGATAATGTATTTGAGTGTGTCCCACCACTGTATGCTAGACAGCCTTGCGTGAGCATAATGACTTTCCTCGGATTTTCCCCACCTGCTATGCAAGAACTCGGAAGATCCCATCCACTGCATAAAACCATCATGCTTCCGATGGAAGCTCTCCATGAACATGTAATTGGTCCCAAACCTAGTGGCATTCCTGCAAAGTACGGACATGAGAATAGCGAATCATGAGAATAGAGAAATATACGTAATGAATTGAAGTCTCCAAGTATATGTACTTACCCCACTTCTGCGTCTCCCCGACCGCACTAACAAAGTACGGATTGTCCGCCTGTCTCCCGGGGATTCCTGCAGTATGGAAAAACTTTCCCCAAGCTTTCCCAATTGCGTCCTTCGCGTTCCTTCCCCTCTGCGTCCATGACCCTGTATCAATCCGTGTCTGCTAGAGTCCACCCCTCGTATCGGCTGCCAAGTTGTAGTCCTCCACCACCGCATCAATCCGTGTCTGCTGGAGTCCACCCCTCGTACCGGCTGCCAAGTTGTAGTCCTCCACCACCGCAGGGGTCTGCCTCTGTGAACTAGACCTCCGAAACATCCTCTGCAAAGGATTGCCCCCCTGCGAAGCACTACCACTACCACTGCCACCTCCACGCTCGTAAGCGCCTCCTCTCCGCTGCACCCCCTCCTGGTACTCATATTCTGCTCTAGACTGATTCATGGTTGCCTGCAATTGAGCCTCGTACTCGTCATCGTCAAGGGGGTGGTTGCCCTCCGCTGCAGCAGCCTCTCGTGCAACCCTCTGCCGAGAGCGGTCACTAGTTGTCTGCCTAGTTCTGTCGATCCCATGCTGAAAGTACTCCCGGACGTCTCTGAGCACCTTGGTGCAGTGGATCACCTCCGTCCCGCGCGCAGCCAAATGCTGCTTCAATCGAGAAGCACCACCCCCGGCTTTTTGTTTAAGACAGTAGTTGCATTTCCAACCGGGAGCAAGATTCTCACCATGCTCCCATACCACGTCTCTGCGGTCTCTCGGCATCTTCCTGCACAAATGGACAACACACAAAAATCGAACACATGCATCAAATCACACCGCAAATATATAGCAATACAACAAATATATTTTATAAATAATCTAATGATACTTATTTACTATAATAAATATTAAAATCTTAGTATATAAATTCAGATAAATTTAAGACTATTTAATTCAGCACTATTTAAGAATAATATCATCTTTAGGACGGAGCGAGTACTATATTTATTATAAAAAATAGTTTTCAAGGATGCACCCTTTGTTTACCTTAACATATTTCATGGGAATTACATCATATGTCAATATTGACCCGTACTAAATCCTAAATCTTATATCAATAAAATCCTAAATCCTAAATCCTACATACATCCTAAAGCAAATCCAACAACAAATCCTAAATCCTAAACCAAATAAACCTAACTCCTAGATACATCCTAAGTCAAATCCTACCTAAATCCTACAATAAATATTTTCTACATTATATACTCCATCAATCCTACATCCTATAGCTTATCATAACTAAATCCTACAACTATAGCAACTACAAATGCAAGGAAATGGAAAAAACAAAAAAAAACCTTACCCAACGACTCGGTCGGTAACCGCTCGGGGGGGGGGGGGGGTCGGTAACCGCCGCGTCCGGTCGGTAACAGCCGGGGGGGAAGGCGCGTGGCGGGCTGGTCGGTTACCGAGGGGCGCGGTCGGCTGGGGGCGGAAAGAAGGGGGCGGGCGCGGATAGGGTTCGGGGCGCGGACACCGCCCCCCCCCCCCCCCCCCCCCCGGCCGACAACTGCTTAAATAAGAGGCGGCAGGAGGCAATGAGTCACGGTTTTTTTTCTTTTTTCTTTTTTTTTTCAAACTTAAACACGTCCAAAAAAAATAGCAAACGAACTCCAATTTGAAAAATTTTTACACCATTGGACTCTATAAATCTTGAACTATTTTTAAGAATTTTTTCAGATTTTTTTTAAAAAAAAATTTAAATTTGAAATTTGAATTCAAACCGGTCACCAAACCGAACCGCTCGGCGGCGGTTGGTCGGTTACCGGTCGGTAACCGCGTAAGAAAAACGCTGGTTGGGTGTATGTAGAAGCGATAGACCGCAGGAGGGACACGCTTTGCATGCTGTGCGGGTGCCGTTTTTTTATTAGATATAGGTGCTGTTTTTTTTTAATCGGCGTCCGGGCGCTAAGCGATTCCACACCTGACACGTAGGGACAAGCCCACACCAATTGCCTCTCCGGAAAGGGAAAAACCCACGTGTCTACTACCTTTTCAGCCAATCGTCCGCCCTGATTCTAGTGGAACCCACCGTTCAGTGTCACAGATGCACCTACGTCTACGTGCGGTTCTCCAACAAATGTCTGGGCCGCCGGTCTAGCCCCACCCGTCAGAATATTTATCTTCCCAAATGGATATCCACGAGAAACCCCGACCCGAACCTGCTGGCCGTCGCCTCCGCTTGGTCTCGCTCTCGCCGCATTCGTCTTCCCCGCCCGTCCCCTGATCTCAGATCCAGACCAAACGAACTCCACACTAAACCCCCCCTGCCACAGGCTGCGCACGCATGAAACCCTAGTGACCCCGTCCAGATCTCCGCGTCCGGATCACTGCGCGGCGCCGCCATGGCTACCCCCGCGCTGGACTCCCTCCCGGCGCCGCTCCGGTCGCTGCGGCTCAAGACGAAGCAGCAGGAGCTCCTGCTCCGCGTCTCAACGCTAGCGCTCATCTACGTGCTCGCCTTCGCCGTCCGCCTCTTCTCCGTCCTCCGCTACGAGTCCATGATCCACGAGTTCGACCCCTACTTCAACTACCGCACCACGCTCTTCCTCACGGAGAACGGCTTCAGCGAGTTCTGGAACTGGTTCGACTCCGAGAGCTGGTACCCGCTCGGCCGCGTCGTCGGGGGGACGCTCTTCCCGGGTCTCATGGTGACCGCCGCGCTGCTCCACCGCCTCCTCCGCGCGCTCTCCCTCGCCGTCCACATCCGCGAGGTCTGCGTCCTCACCGCGCCCTTCTTCGCCGCCAACACCACGCTCGTCGCCTACGCCTTCGGCCGCGAGATCTGGGACTCCGGGGCGGGGCTCGTTGCCGCAGCGCTCATCGCCATCGTCCCTGGCTACATCTCCCGCTCCGTCGCGGGGTCCTACGATAACGAGGGCGTCGCCATCTTCGCCCTGCTGCTCACCTTCTACCTCTTCGTGCGCGCCGTCAACACAGGGTCGCTCGCCTGGGCGCTGGCCTCGGCGTTCGGCTACTTCTACATGGTGTCGGCATGGGGAGGCTACGTGTTCATCATCAATCTAATCCCGCTCTATGTGCTTGTGCTGCTTGTCACTGGGAGGTATTCGCAGAGGCTCTACGTGGCCTACAATTGCATGTATGTGCTTGGGATGTTGCTTGGAATGCAGATCCGTTTCGTTGGATTCCAGCATGTGCAGTCCGGGGAGCACATGGCTGCTATGGGAGTTTTCTTCCTCTTGCAGGTAATTTTCATTTGCACTCTTATGGCATGGGCTGATACAATTTGTAATCTGAGACCAAATGAGCACCCCTTTGAAGACTATATATAACTGATTTCGTAGATAGATTGTTATAAGAATGCTGGAGTGGTTTGATGGCTGACATATTAGAACCTGTGCCCTATCTTCCGTTACCTGTGCTGGCAAGTGGTGTTTGGCGTGTGCCCAATAAATCTGCCGAAGTGGATACTCTTGATCTAGTCATACACTTGCACCTGTGCTAGTGTCCATGTAACACTGAGATTAGAATAGTCAAACTTAACTTAAATGGGTGAGGTCAAATTAAATGCTACATTAGCCTGCTTAAGTCTGAGCTGGCTGCAGCATGCATCAGAAATCATTGATTTGGGAAAATGCATATTGGTACCAAAATACTTGACAACATTATCAGATATTGTTGTTGATTGTCTTTCTTTCATTTACCATATACAACTGTTAATTCTGTATCTGGTTTAGTAAAGGTAAAATGGGTAATACGTGACTATTGAAGATGCCATCCATCCCACTAGTGTTGTGATGCTTATTGTCTGTCTTTATACAATATAATAGCAAAAGTGCCATCCTGAATTGTTGATACTAGGTTTGCTTCCTATCATCTGTTCTAGTTGAAGGTCTTCCTGTAGTTTTGGACAAGCATGGATAAATGAGGGCTAAAACAATCCTTTCTTTTATCAGGTTTTCTTCTTCTTGGACTGGGTGAAATACCTGCTAAATGATGCCAGACTATTCAAGTCATTCCTTCGAACTACTCTTACATGTGTGATTACTGTTGGCACAATGGCTCTTGGAATTGGTACTGCATCTGGTTACATCTCTCCTTGGACAGGACGGTTTTACTCCCTGCTTGATCCTACCTATGCAAAGGACCATATACCAATCATTGCGTCTGTTTCTGAGCATCAGCCAACAGCATGGTCATCTTTCATGTTTGACTTCCACATCCTCCTTTTCCTGTTCCCAGCTGGACTTTATTTCTGTTTCAAACGCCTGTCAGATGCCACGATATTCATTGTTATGTATGGCCTCACGAGTATGTACTTTGCTGGTGTGATGGTCCGGTTAATTCTTGTGGCAGCACCAGCCGTTTGTCTTATTAGTGCTATTGCTGCATCTGCTACAATAAAGAATCTGACTACTTTGATCCGGACAAAGAGTAGAAGTCCACAGACTACTTCTGGAAAAACAACTGGCTCAAAGGCAGCTGCAAAGGTATTTTGTTTCTAATTTTTCCCATTTTCTTTCTCTCAGAGCTACTTTGTTTTTACAATATAGTGAGCAGCAAAGCCTTTTAAGGTTTGAAATAAAACAAAGCCTTGCAAATCTTAGTCAAGGTGCACTTGATTTCTTTTACAATTTCCTTTAGGCATTATACCTCCTAGAAAAAGATGGAAAGTTCTAATATATAATTTCATATAGTGATAAATTTATGGATCTAAAAGGGTCACTGTTTTCCCAGGTTTTCTCCAGAGCCCTCGTTAGAAATGACTGTTGTTTTAAGGGATGGATGCACTTTATTTAGGATTTGCAAAGCAAATATTTTCCCAGGATAAAAAATGTTTTAGTTTACTTCTATTAGACTATTACCGTTGACACAACATACATTTGTTTTTTTTTAATTGTATTTATGTTAGAAATTTATTAGCTTTAACTTCACTCTGTAACTGATATGGGCTTTTATGTAAACAGGGAGCAGTTGATCAAACTTTACCATTCCAACACAATGCAGCTATTGCTCTTCTTCTGGGTGCCTTTTACTTGCTCAGTAGGTATGCCGTACACTGCACTTGGGTGACATCTGAGGCTTACTCTTCTCCATCTATAGTGTTGGCCGCAAGGGGTCATAATGGTGGAAGAGTCATCTTTGATGATTATCGTGAGGCATACTATTGGCTTCGTCAGAACACACCTCCTGATGCTAAGATTATGTCTTGGTGGGACTATGGATACCAAATTACAGCTATGGGTAACAGAACTGTCATTGTTGATAACAATACATGGAATAACACACATATAGCTACAGTTGGACGTGCTATGTCATCTTACGAAGATGAAGCATATGAGATCATGCAATCACTTGATGTGAACTATGTGCTTGTTGTATTTGGAGGTGTTACTGGATATTCTTCAGATGATATCAACAAGTAAGATCATCTACTTAATTAGGATGCTGTTTTCAATGCCTTCTATTTAATGTGTGAAATGAACCAAAAACATTTATATTGCTACTTGTTTTATGAAGGACAGTTGGTTCTTACGTAGCTGCACTTTTCCAGGTTCTTATGGATGGTACGCATTGGTGGAGGAGTTTTTCCTGTAATCAAAGAGCCAGATTACCTTGTTAATGGGGAGTATCGTATTGACAAGGGGGCAGCACCAAAAATGCTGAACTGCCTAATGTAAGTTTTCAATACATTGACAAACTTTTTTTAATGTGTGAAATGAACCAAAAATGCTCCGTTTTTTTTTCCAAAACCTATATGTGAAACTTAAAATTTACATTGTGAAGCCTCTCACACTCCCTCCCCTCCCTCTGGAACTGCCATGTTTGAAACAATTTGTTTGATCTATTTTACTACATACACTGATTGCCTGTGCTTTAATGAATATATCTCTTAACTGAGGTGCTTTATTTGTGCTTCACTCACTACCTGGTATTAAGGTACAGCTGTAGTATCAACAGAGTTGCCAAAGTTAACGCGCTGATCTTTGAACCTTTGAATATAAGGAAACTACGTTTGATCTGATGTTTGTAGCAGATGCATGGTACTGTTTTAGTTGTTCAAATGGACTGTTTTAGTTTTATTATTACTACCCATACATGCATGAATGCATGATTATTAGAATTTTGCCCAAGAGTATTAGTGAAAGCTGCCTTTTTAGCTATGTACAGAGAGGATTCCTCTGAAAATATTCAATTTTTAGCACAGATTTGGAAAAAATAAACATTTATGTTGTGAGATAAGACATATTTCCAAATCTGTGCTACTTTTTCTTATCTTTCCTGTGTTTGGCAGGTACAAGCTTTGTTACTACCGATTTGGAGAACTTACCACGGAATATGGAAAACCTCCAGGGTATGGCACATCTTTACCATTGTTTCTAATCATTTGTGTTTCTTGACAAGTTTAAGGTTGTCTTATATTTTTTGTTTAAAATGAAGATCCCAATTCTTTTTTTTTTGTATTTCAGAAATAGTTGTATACAATTCATCATCATTTTAGGATTGTTTTTTTTTGTCATATAAGTTAGAAAGTATGCATGTGTCTTAGGCTGCATATTGATGGCAGTATTCCTTTTTTTTTCCCTTTCTTTTCAATGCAGGTATGATCGCGTAAGAGGAGTGGAGATTGGCAACAAAGATATAAAACTTGAATACTTGGAGGAGGCATATACGACTTCAAACTGGATAGTGCGCATATACAAGGTGAAACCCCCAAAGAACAGGTCCTGAGGCATCCTCGCTAGTGACGTGGTTAGAGCTATTACCTCAGACAAGTACATTATTGTCAAAAATCTGAGTGGCTACAGGAGACGGCAGGGTGGATGTTATTGGCACCTGCTTTGGCGAGACTGACTAGTAGCCATAGCATCAGTTCAGCTCAAAAGCCCTCCTCATTTGGTTTAGGTGTGATCGGTGTCATTCAGAACCACCAATTGTGACAACAGCGAGTACTTTTTGTGTTAAGCATGTCAGGACCGAACTTTGAAAGTTTTTGTAGGCGCAGTGACATTCGAGTAGAAAACTTGTTTTTGATCAATGCAAGGCAATGCAAATTTTCCAGCACTAAACATAAAATATGAACAGTTGGTTCTGTTCTTTCTATATGTGCTTACATCATCCATTGTAGGCGCATAGGGCAGATTTTATGCTGTCTGTCTTCATATATATGTTTGTTAGCAGGTGTTAAGTGGTTGTCACGTCGATGCATCGCGGCCTCAGAGGCAGCTTGAACATCGCTCACAATTCTTGCTCGTCAGTTCAATAGCAAGAACGCCCATTCGGATTTCAGACGTCAAACCAGATTCCAGATCTTGACGGTTGACGCTAGCTCAAATCAGCTCGTCACGGTACAATGTTTCCATCTCATAATAGAATAGCCAAAAAATAGCCGTAGAAATAACCAGCTCAACAGGACAATTGTCACTGCTCCTGTACGCCATACACGAGAACAATCAGCCTTCCATTAAACCCACCAGATAAATACGTGCTCACTGCTTCTATATTCCAAAAATTATGCACTTCTACCTCAGTCAAAACTTTCTAAATTTATTATCAATGTTTATAACATAAAATATATATGCAATGAAAACATATCTTCTAATAACGAATCTAATAACACTTACTATTCATAACATCATAAATATCTGTTTCTTTCTAGTCAATCTCAAAATGATTTGACTTGGTAATATGTTAGAATTGTACTTTTTTTTAGGGAGGGAGACAAGCGTACTGGCATCAGGCCATCAGCTGCTAATTAATTCTACAAAACGACCAGCTGCCTATATTTATGCAGGATTACATATGTACACTATTGATTCTGTATACACACACACACACACGGATTCGACAAGTAGTATCTTCATTTCCAAATGTTCTCTTCCCTTCTTCCAAGTACCTGAATCACACCGGCAATGGCTGCGCCGATGATGGACCAAGTCACCCCGGCCAGCATGACCTTCATTTCAAAGCTGTTGACGACTCCAAGAGCAACGGCGCCGCCAACATGCTCCTGAATGCCGCCGCTACCACCTCCGACCACCTGGAGGTCCCCGTTGTAACCCACGAACCCCGCCGCGACGATCCCCAGAAGCAGCGGCGCCGTCAGGTCGATGCGTATGCCCGTCCTCCCGGCGGCGGCGCCGGCTTCACCAGCTGCTCCTCGCCTGTGGGGAGCGGCGGGAGCGTCCCTTCCCCTCTGGTGAATGCTCGGCGGAGAAGCTACCGACGGCAGGTCCAGCTGCGGGGTCCAGTAGTCGTCGCGCCGCCGGGCGTGCGCAGTGGCCGCGTCTCCCGTCTCGCGCCGTGCAGCGGCTGCTTCTTGGAGCCTCTCCGTCGCGGGGTCAGCGGGTGCAGCCGCCTCCGGCGGCGGCGCGAGGAGGCGCGAGGCGCGGACGATGGTGGCCGGGGCCGATGATGGGCCGAACCCGAATGGCCGCCAGTACCACCAGTTCGACATGGACCTGATGGTGTGCACTGCTGACGTCCTCGACTGCCGTGCCTCCTCTGTCTCCTGCACGTGGCGTTCGGATTTCTCGTTTCAGTAGAAGTACGTAGAAGTAGGGACCAGCCACGCATGATCAATCAATCACCTGGGATTCTCTGGTCGCAGACTTGTGCTTCATCTCCTCGAATCTTTTCTGGAACTTGGCGACCTCGTTGAAGATGTTGGGCGCTCCCACGGCGTTGCCTTCGGAGACCCGGACTCTGCCACGCGGCTGCTTGGACATCAAGAACTCGAGAGCCGCCAGGTCCGACCTCTCCACCATCCTGCACGTACGTTGGGAATCGGAAGATCGATCGATGATGCATGGCCGCATGGGCGAAGAAAGAATGAATGGATTACGTACGAGATGCAGTCGACGGGGCAGGTGTTGATGGCGTCAACGATCCTGTCCTCGTCATCAGCCCACTGGGCGACAGCGCGGGCACGGCCATAGACGGACTCGACAGCGAAAGTCCGGGACGCGTGGAGCGCGCACTTGAGGCATCCGACGCAGCGGACCTCGTCGACGAACACGGCGCGGGGCTCGGACTCGGGGCCGAGCCAGGAGGAGTAGAGCGGGCGGCCCGTGTATCCGGCGAACTCGGAGCGGCGCGCCTGGTCCTGGTCGTAGGCGAGGCGCGCGGCCGGGTCGGAGAGCAGCGCGTACACCTCGTTGAGGACGACGGCCATGTCGTGCCCGCCCAAGGCTCCGGCCACGTCCGGGTGGCACCGCTTCTGTAGCGACCGGTACGCCGCCTTGATCTCCGACTGCGGCGAGGAACGCTCCACGCCTAGCAGCTCGTACAGGTCGTAGTCCGACACCCACGAGCCGCGGACGCCCCCCGGCCTGTAGCCGCCGCTGTTGGTACCATCGGATGCTTCGGCTCGGCACCTGTGGTTGTGACGAGCGTTTGCTCGCCGTGCCGTGGCGGGCCGCGAGGAGCGTTGCCTTGTAGCGGCGGGGAGACCGAGACGGTGTTGATGAGAAGCGCAGGCATGGCTGATCCACGGTCACTTGCGTTGGTCGCCTGGCAGTGGCAGCGGATAACTGACCGGGTAGTGGCAGGGGATGGATGGGGGGAGAGGAGGAGGAAGCTCTGCTCTGCAGGCTCTGGAGCTGGGAGTCTAGTCCGGGACTGTCACTGCGAGCGAGTGGTCGCCTGCGCCTGGCGGTTACTTTTCTGCAGATATTTCAGCTCGTCGCTTTTGTACTTTTCGCCTCATTTTTTCGCCACGTATGTTAGAGGTGAGGTGGCATGGGAGATTTTTTTTTCTTGACATAGGCGAGGGAGATATTTTGAAGCGTTGGGCAACGTGGAAAACTGTGAATTCATCATACGACAAAGATTCGTATCAAGAATCTTTGAATTCATCATACGTGGAAATCTTAGTTTGAGAGGATGTAAAAAAACGAGCTTAAGATATAACGTGTTAGAACAAACATACACCTTTGTTCTAAATTAACTATCGTTTTCGTTCAAAATCTAAAAAACGA
Organism: Microstegium vimineum; assembly: GCA_022036555.1. Taxonomy (NCBI): domain Eukaryota; kingdom Viridiplantae; phylum Streptophyta; class Magnoliopsida; order Poales; family Poaceae; genus Microstegium; species Microstegium vimineum. Next base: position 61,413,089 of record CM039131.1, on the reverse strand, counting down.
ACCTATTTGACGTTTCATATGGATGATCGCATAGACAAACACTCGACAACAATAACATACCTGAGAGCATATGACCAACGAATGACAGCCAACATCTAGCACGCGGAGTTGAGAAACTTTCTCTTTCTTTTGTCTTTCTTTTTTCTTCTTTTTGATACCGAAGAATGAGACGTCATAGAATATTTTGCTCCGGTCTCATCTGCCTAGTCCTTTATCGCAAACAGATCTAACCATAACAAAATATAGAAGAGACTGAAGCAAACTATTCTATGACAAATACTGACGACAACATTTCGATCTTAATGTCGTTGTCTGAAAATAAAAACTTAAAGTATTCATCTGATGTTAGCTCTACATTTCTCTTAACGGGACCCACATGAAATAATAAATAAAGCAGAGGCCAGAGCACGTCCAGGCAATGGCTCACTCTCCTATGCGCAACAATCAGAATTCTATTTCCTCGCGCCGAACAAAAAAAAAAACTCTCCTTGAACCGAAAAATCTTTTCCTGCAGTTCAGTTGTGGTAGCGTGTGAATCGAACTTTCTCTGCTTTCTCTCTCCCCTCGGTTTCTTTTGCAAAAGAAATTTTAGATATCCAAAAGGCATGCGGCTACCATCGTTTGAAAGTTAAACCCTAAATGAAGACCCCATTTGGTAGAGTTCCTAAACCGGCTCCAACTTTTCTAACGCATTCATTGTTCAAACACTATTCATAATATTTGTTTTTATCTCTCCTCCCCTCTCCTCTCACAGAGCAAGTGGGAGCAGGAGAAAACTACTTTTTTATAGCTTCACCTCCTCTCATTGGCTCTGTGAGAGGAGATAGTGGAAGATATAAAAGACTTCTGTAAATAATGTTTGAACAGTGAATGTGTCGTAAAAGCTGGAGCTGCTAGGAACCCTGCCAAAGAAGACCGAAGTTCGGTCATGCCAGGCCCAGGGAGATCTTAGAGTTCATGTGCTCTGGAATCAACCAAAGTATCACAGATAGATCAGATGATATTTTTTTTATTCAGTAATACCAGATGATGGTTGGAGGCTAGCCATTGCTACATCTTGTGTGTACGTTAAGTGTTGACAAGTAAACGTGAATCTTATTATGACTATGCAGGAGGCAGCGATATTATCAAATTAAGTTGAGGGAGAAAAAATCAATTCTTGTTGCAACGCACAGACATATTTGCTAGTATAAGACTAATTCCACTAAATAGGTTTGTTTAACCACATAACTGGTTTTATAATAATTCGGTAAATTGTTTTTTTTTAAAATTATACAATAGATAGAGTATTAAACTTTAGAAAAGGTAGTTTCTCCGGTTCACCTCATTTAATTACTTTCTTAAAAAATGTCTTTAAGAAACACTGTTAACCATAAAATCAATTATCTTGGATAACTACTTTCCATATAATGATATAATTTAGTAATCCACTTTAATTACTTTCGATAAAAAAATTATCTTGGAGAAACACTTTTAGCCATATAAAATCACTTATCTTGGACAAACCCTAAACAAGCGTCTCTTAAACCACCGCTCCGGCGCGCCCTCTCCTCTGTCCTGCCTGTGCGGCTGCGCGCCTTATCCCCGCCACGCTCCTCCTCCGCCCCACACGCGCACGCAGCGACACCAGTCCACCACCCTCCTCTCGCTCCGGGAGCCAAACCGGCCGCCTCCTCGCCACCATTCATCCGCTCCGCCGTGCCACCCACGCAGGCTACCGGCTGGGATACCCGTACCCGTAGAATCTCGGGACTCCGCCATCGCCACTAGTCCGATGGCGCCGCAGCTGCAGGGCTGCAACTGGGTCTCCTCCTGGCCGCGGCTCCAGCAGATGCCCCTTTGGCCGCCGCGGCGGAGGGTCCTGCGCCTCGCGACGCCGCGACGCCCCTGCGCCGGCGCGGTCCGCGCGGTCGCGAGCGCGGGCCCGGCGCTGGGGCTGGACCCCGGCGCGGGCGCGTTGGGGACTGAGCTCCTGGTGATGGAGGAGGACGCTGAGGACGTGGACGAGAGGGAGAGGCTCAGGCGGACGCGGATCTCGCTGGCGAACAAGGGTAACACGCCATGGAACAAGGGCAGGAAGCATAGCCCAGGTATACCTCTTCTCTCTCTAGTTTCCTTGTGCTTAAGTTGTTTTGGAAATGCTGCGGCCATTTGTTAGTCACGTGGATCTCGACGGGCATAATGGCTGGATTTCTCGAGGAAGAAATGTAGACATGTAGTACATTACATGGTTCAGATTTAGAATGTTGGGTTAGAGTAGGAACAAAATAAAGTATAGAGGTTGCTAACTGAGAAATAATTGCTTATAACCCTGTGGGAACTGTATCTGATTGAATTCCATGTGCAGAGACGCTGCAGCGAATTCGTGAGAGGACTAGGATCGCAATGCAGGACCCCAAGGTGAAGTCATGTAAGAATTGCTGTTATTATTTATGTGGTGTGCTGTATTTACTATACTGTCACATGCTGATTGCTTATTGTTAGCTGTGTCCTGTGTGTTTGAGCTCACTACCTCATAAGCTTAGCATTGTATGCTATATTGTTTTTTTCATCCTTAGGTGCAGCCGTGCAGGAGAGCCTTTTCCAGAAGTAATTTATTTAAATTTTGTTAATCTGTTCTGTCTTGTTCAACTTAACAAAATTCCCTTAAAGTTCATTAAATATCTTGGAAAATGTACCTGTTTAAGGTTTTCTTTCATGAATGGTGGCACCTTTATTCTTCTATATCCCAAATTTTGGGAGGCTAGGACAGCTTTTCAATATTTTCCAGAAATTGCAGTTACTGAACACAGGAGAATTCTAATTTTTTTTCTTAGTGTCTTTGCCGATCTGTGCACTATGACCTGGAACCACGGATGATGTTGATGTTTCAACTTTCAAGTGCAGTACATCATGTTGATTCAGCAAATGTTGCTATATGTGAACATAAGCTATTTCTGTATAACTGATTCTACATTTGAAAAATGTTTACAGTTTACCTTCTATTTCTTAGGTGGCTTTGGCTGGGTACATGGTTCTAGATTGAGAAACGTTTCTGATTCAATTTCCCATTGGAAATGTTTCTTTGGTGAATCTGAATCACATGTAAAATCGTATGGCTCACTGACCGGATTCTGTTTGTTAAAAGAGAGATTAATGGTTGAATTGAACAATGTACCCCTGTCTCTATATGTTGATTTAGTAAAATAAATGTAATTTGTATGCAATAAATAGTAACATCATAAGCTTGAAATATATATACCAAAAAATAATCAGTCACGTCAAGAGGCAGGGAGAAGAGTGATGTAGCTGAATTGGGCTATTCTGTAGCTGAAGGGAAGGTGTTTGACCAATGGCACAGCAATCTAATTAGCTGGGAAGTACATGGGGGTAGGAGAGAAGGAACCTTTTCTTGTGTGAAGACAGCTTTCTGCCCATTTCTTGCTCCTAGTTAGGGCCTGTTTAGATCCGGGCAGAATACAAAATGCAGAATACAAAATCAGAATGCACCACAAAACCCAAAATGCAAAATAGCTAAGTAGGGTGTTTAGATCCACCCAAAATCCAGAATAGGAAATCAACAAATGACAGGTCTGCCAGCAGTTGGGCTCATTTTGGCCTATGGAGTCCAGAATACAGAATACAAAATGGATCTCATTTTGCAAAAAAAACAGGATGGTGTTTAGATCCAGAATCCAGAATGGTGGGCCAAAATCCAGAATTTTCTGGATTCCGCCTGGAACTAAACAGGGCCTTAGACAACATGAAACGTTTCAAGCAATTATGTTTCCAATCTCTCACTGGTTATCTTGTTTAGTAAGTGGTTTATAGAGAACAGGTTGGAGAATCCCTGCCAAACGCCCACTAAGCTTGACAGTTCCATTAGGGTTTTTTTCCACTAAGATTGGTTGCGTCAATACCTTCCTAAAGAATTTGGTACTCCCCTCTCTTAATACAGCCATGGGAACATCTTTTCCCCCATGGTTGAGTTATTTTTAAGGTGTTCAGGTGCTGCGTTGCCCTGTTCATCAAAATGTGTTTAATCCATTACTCAAACTGACCACATAATTCATAATATCGTTTATGTATTATGCACCACATCATTCATAGTAACAATATTACATGAATATGGTGTTATTTTGTACCAGAGTGCAGTGTGCATTCTGGTTCTTAATTAGTGTTAGTGAATTGCTATTCATTTTCAAGTGGATTCTGAACCATCATTGTGAAATTCAGTGATACCAGTAAATGTTAGTAGTCTTTAACAAGAGTGCTTTTTTCAACACACAACTAGCACAAATGAACTGGGTTGCTCTTTACAGATGAAATAGGGTGCTCTTCACAGAACAAAGAAGCAAAAAGATTGACTCATTTCCTCGTCATATTTAATTGGCTGTCTGATTCACAGAGTTAATTTGTAAAGTCGTCCAGATAATTAATGTTTGAATTCTGCAAGAAGATATAACTACATATTATTTCTGTTCTTTTTGGGGTGACACGATTACTGACATATACTGCATTCGTGGATTTGTTTATCATATTGTGCAGATTAGGAAAAAGTTGGTGAATCTGGGGCATGCACAGAGGTACTTTGTGACTTACTAATCTGTTATTATTTAGTAAAAAATAAATAAATGGACTACCATCTATGTGTTTAAATTGAAATAGTGAGGAATTGTAGAGAATTAGGGAACACCTCACACGCAATTGGGGTGGGGTGGGCTGGGGTGACTTTCATATGTATAGTCAAGTACAACTGTGAGTACAAGTAACATAATATACATGTGTTAGACTATACATATCTCTAATATACCCGGCCGCAGTCATGGCGAGAGGGAACTGGACACAGAGACTGGACCTAAAGTCATTGAGGAATCACTCTATTTGCTTATTTTAACTTCCTGGCCTAATGTAAATGCTGTTTTTAGCTTTTAAAGGCTTTGAATTCCATATGAATGTTGGGTCATGTTGATTCTTTTATTGAAGTTTTGAAGTATGCAAATATGACAAAACAGGGGTGAACAAGTCCTGTGATACTGTGATCTAAATGACTACATTCTCACTAGTCCTATATTTCTCGAGAAATCTGTTTCTTCATGTTATGACTTATGAGTTGATCAATGTCCATGATACTCAAGCTAAGCTGTCCTTATTTTCTCATCTCCAGTTTGTCTTTGATTGCACTTCAGTGCAATTTAACATTTTAACGTTGCCTGATGTCTACGTTCAGCTGTAGATAAGTTTATTTAATTGGCAGTTACCAACTTTTATGCATTATATCTTAAGTCTTGCAGTGTTAGAACTTATTGGCAGACTCATAGAATGCTTTAAAATACTTGGTTTGACAATTTCCTGAGACTAAAAAAAACATACTGGTGGGTGCATCCTTAGTAACCGGTGCTTGTACTTGTACTTGTTACAGCGAGGAGACAAAAGTAAAGATATCAGTGGGAGTGAGGCGAGGTTGGAGTTTGCGTCTACAGAGATTAATGGTCCAGGATGGTTGCTTTGTGGAGTGGAGAGACATGGTAGCTGATGCGGCTAGAAAGGGCTTTGCTGGTGGAGTTTCCCTCGAATGGAATTCATATAAAATCTTGAGTGAGAAAATGCGGCATGAGTGGTTGGAGAATCTCCAGAAAAGGCGATCAATGCCAAGGCCAAGGGGTAATAGACGGGCACCAAAAACTCCTGAGCAGAGGAGAAAAATTGCAGAAGCTATTGCTGCAAAGTGGTTGGATCAAGTAAGGGCTTCATATATGTATATTTTGTGTCATATGTACCTCTCTATTTCTAATTCCTCGTGCATTGGCCATAAAAGTTTGATGGCTATTTTCATATAGCATAAGCATTTGAGTTTATTGCTTGACTTTTGAGTGCTCTCTCCCTCTAGGAATATCGTGATCGAGTTTGTAGTGGAATTGCTAGCTATCATGGATCTTCTGTGACTAAAACACCAAGAAAGCCAAGACCTGCTGGAGAACCAGGTGTAAAGAAACAGACTACAAAAAATAAACCTATGCAAGCCAAACCTGTAAGCTTAGAGGATGCTCATGGAAAAAGTGCAGCTGTTAGGAGAAAGAAAAGTGCAACTCCCTACAAAGATCCGATGGCAGTTGAAAAATTGGAGATGATATCAAAGATTCGAGCTCAAAGGACAACACAGGAATTAGAAAAGAAAAAAGCTATTAGAAGGGCCAGGTATGCCTTTTTATTTCAAAGAGAAAAATGGGGTTAGATTATGTGAGACACATATGCTCTTATTAGTTTTGGCAGGGACAACAAGAATGTATAGCTTTAATCCATCATTGTTTACCCATACATATTGTTGGAATATAAGTGAATTGCCCACCTCTCCCCATCAGCTTAAGCTTTTGGGTTGGATTGGTTGGTGCATGCAACTCAATACATATTGCTTTAATTGTTCGAAAAAATCTATTGAATGCTCGTTAGTACTCTTTTTCATGGGAAATATTCCTATTTGGCACTTCATTCATGTGTGTTTCAATTTCTCTTTTTACTGGTAAATAACTGCTGCTTAAATTCTTTATCTCTAGGACACTGATTGCAGAAGCAGAAAAAGCTGCTGATGCTCTGGAAACTGCTGCAGCGATGAACCCTTTTGCTCAAGCATCACTTATAGAAGCTAGAAAGCTTGTTACAGAGGCAAGAGTATTACTTGAATGTGTTGATGATGAAGGGCCTCAAGAAGCTGCTTCCAATGATGCGTCAGGGAGCTCAGTTTTATTGAACTTGCATGATCATGGATTGGAGACACAGAATGGAAGTAATTTTTTGAAGCAAGAGAATAAACCTGTAAATGGGATGGAATTTCCTCCAAGCAATATTAATGGCCTCGGTTTCAATTTTGATGTATCTGAACTCAGCGGAACAAAGCAACTATATCAGAGGATTGAGAATTCCATGGAAAGGGCTTTTCTTCTCCCTTCGGCTAAAAGTGCAAATGGAGATTTTGGAATAATAGATTTACATGTGAGGCAATCAATGGTCAATGACACGGCAAAGCATAATGGCATCACAGCTGAATCAACAGAAACTTGTCCTCCAGGGACACGAGAGCTAGAAGGAGATTCTCCCAGGTCTGAGGAAAAGGATCCTCCCAGGTCTGAAGAAAAGGCTGGAATAAGGGAGGAAGATTGTCCTCGGGGGACACTGGAAGAAGACACACCATCATCTGAAGAAAAGGGCAAGATGAGGTGGGTACGTGGGAGGTTGGTCAAAGTAAAAAACGAATTTGGGGATTCAGAAATCTAGTATTAGGCGGCAAATCTGGCCAGTGTTACCGTTACTAGGCAATCGAGATTGCTCACTTCCGTCTAGCCACCATTTTGTATGCCACTTGGTACGGCACAATTTGGTGTTTACAACCTGCTTGCTGGGACCTGGGAGTGGCGTGGTCTTGGGGAAATTTTATTGGTTTGCAGTCTGCAGGAGCGAGCACATCATGATCAACCTGGTGTCTTGTGTGCTGAGATTTGTAATTAGTAGTTATTAGGAGCTAGAGATTTTTCTCTCGTGAGTTTGTAGTCAGTTGTAGGAAGGATTGCTGTAAAAGCACGATTCGAGAAATCATAACTAGTTGGGACCCCGACCATTGCAGCGCGCTAGAAATTTTAGCCAACATGTAAAAGGGAAGCATTTTCTAATGGCGCTTCATGCAACATCTGCTATGAAATGCTAGCCTGGTGCATCAAATGCTATGACTGAGGACCGAGGTGCATGAAAATGATCAAAAAAATTATATGAATTGTCAGTTTTTCCTCTTCTGCTGCCGCCGCCGTCAAAGAGGAAGAACGGGCCGTGTTTACTTCGATCTTTTATTTTACCCGCTGGTACTACCTTCGTCAATATCAATAGTATCATGGTTTAGTATAATAGGTTTGATCAATTATAGATTAAAAAAGATAAATATTTTTTATATCAAATAAATATTATTAAATTAATTACAAAAATATTTTTATAATAAATCAATTTAGAGCTATAAATCTGAATATTATTTATTAAAAACTGATTAAATATAAAATACTTCAACTGACGCGACACGCATCATAGGAGGACAGGACAGGTAGTAGCAGCCTAGCATCATAGCGGGCCCAACGCATTAAAATGTCTTGCATGCCAGGACATACGTGGAGAGGACTCGTTTGGAATTTTACATCGTTTTTTTTTCGGATTGAAGGAACCAGCAGATCGTACTGCTAACATTTTTTTTACAAGGATTTTACATTCATTAATCAAGAGCACTTTACATGGATTGGACCCTGTTTGGAACGCGGAAATTTTTCCCTGTTTGGAACGCGAAAATTTTTCTTCGTTCACTACATTTTTTCTGTGAAAATGAACTCGAAAATTTTTCCTCGTTCACTACATTTTTTCTATGAAAATAAACTGATACCTATAAAATCTCTTCATGTGAAATTTCTGCAGTCCCTCTAGCATAGTTCTGGTAGGATTTATGCTCGAGAGAAGACTGACATTCCTAATATGCAGTTCCTCGAGCATAAATGTTTCGAATAACGTTTCTGGAACGAGATTCCCAAAACGAGGAACGTAGTTGCACGTATTTGGCTGCTATGTGATGAACATAGGAATGAGGATAATATTTTGCTTCAAGAATGGAAGCAAGTAAAGGATCTTTGTTTGATGGATAACTAGGCTAGTGTTGACTTTGTCAAGGTATTGCAACAGAAAACCAGCTTCAGACGTATCAGAGCAAACAATGGAGCCTTTGAAGTGTGTATGACGATATCGTTTTAGAATCTGTACACTGCAATGCATCATTCCTGTACAACGTAACTACGGAGTATATATCTACCCCCCTACCGGACTAGCAAAGGGCCACCTCGACTGTCCCACCGTTAGCAAATCATCATGGAGAATGAGATGCGTCAGACCAGTACAAAAGGGAATGCAATGCATAACCAAAAGGGAGCCCCTATTCCTAACACATTCACAAGCTGAAGCCTACGGTTAGTCAGATCACCAAATGTCCTTCAATATTTTTATGGCCTGAATATTTTCATCATTCTGGCCACCTGCGTCCGGCAGAATGGGCATCGTGAAACCGAACTTGAGCACCGGTTACATAGGACATGACCGCATGGTATTATGGTCATGTTGACCTCAGCATTCAGGCAGATACGGCATGACCATGCTGCTTTGGCGACATCAGCTTCTCTTACAGCTGCTTCGGCCTTCTCCTGCAACAGTTGTTTAAACAACTTTCAGTCTCAACGATATAGGCATACGGAAAACAAACAAATACTAATACCTATAAATGCAACACAATGCAAACTATGAACTTTATAGTTTTCCTTCAATATCAAGCAGCTCATAGCCTCATTGCAAACCATGAAGGTAGTTTCATTGACTTTCGGCAGTCATAGCCTGTTAGCAGCCTATAAATGCTAATTATGACGTTTGGGAGTTTTCTTGACTACCAATGCATCAAACGAGGAAGGCCAATGCATCCACAGGGTGGCATGGTGTTTGGATGGCACATGTGGGGTCTGACTTGTGGTTCCTTCCATTGTGGAGTTCCATAAGGGTGGCATGGTGTTTAGATGGCACATCTATGTTATACTGCAAGATCCTATAATAACATCCATCTGGTAACAGAGGGACTGAGGGAGTATACATTAAATTTATATATTCAATTTCTTTTCATATTTGAACTTCTATGTATCTAAGTCATATTGTTTTTCCATTCATAATTAGAATTCACATTCAGTTTAACAAATGGATCTAAATGTTGTTCCAGTTTTTAAACCTAACTCCAAGTTTATAACAAATGAAACTCATCACTGACCATCATTAGTAGTACGGACAGGGTATTCAGATGCTAGTGAAAGAAAATGAATTCAAGATAGCACATAAATATATCAAAGCAAACAAACCTGCTCCACTAAGAGAGCAACTTGAGATTCTTTAAGCTGATCTTGCAAGGAAAGAGTAGCCTCAAAGAGTGTTTCCTTCTCAGCATCCATCCTTACTCCTGCAGCCGAAAGCATATCATGGACTGCTTGTACCAGCTCAGTGGAAGATACTTTTCCATATTGAAGCTCCGCATCCTGTAAACAGTAAAAACACAAGAATTAGGGTAGCAGATTCAAATTCAGCTTGCAAAAGTTGAAGTTGCACTTGGAACCAACCGCATCCTTGGTGACTTCAGTGCC
>CM039131.1:61347446-61402817 GCA_022036555.1 Microstegium vimineum | reverse complement strand
GTGCTGCTCGAAGAAGGCATAGAATGTGATCTAGAAGAATTCGCTGTTCCAACATGTTGGCTGTTAACTCGTGATTCATCAGGTAGATCATCTGAGAAGCGGTAAGGGTCCATATCTGAGAAGCAATATTCAAGAACATCTATATATGTTTCAATGGATCTAAGTAAAATGGATGGAGAAGTTTTAGTAGTTCCCGAACCATCTTAGGTCTGATCTCTCTTATGGTAACTCCAACTGCCTGAATCTCACTAACCAACTCCCATGGCACAGAAAAAACAGGATATCGCTCTTTAATAAAACTACAAACACTATCAGATGGGAGGTTGTCGTCATCTCCATTTCCTGAGTCAGCTAAGAACATACCCTCATCCACTTTAACAAGATTTCCATGGTAAAGTTGCCAAACAGGAAGATCAGCTAACCGTAACATAGAAAGGCCTATCACTTGCTCTATTAAAGATTGCCAATCCACTTTAGATGCCCTTGGTGAATCCTGTTTGTTCCAGTAGAACCATGCCCACTGAACGAAGTTAGATTCTGCTTCGACCTTGCCAAAAAGAGTATACCCATCACCATATGTCTGTAATATAACACGCACAGATTGTGCAGACCTTGGTTCAATAGCAGAAGATAGAGGGTCCGTTTTAAGCTTTTGAAATTCTAGAACCATCTCAACATATGAATCACGCACACATAACATAAGTTCCTTATTCCATGCTTCAACCAACCTTTCCCTGTTCTCTTTAAGTTCTGGCAGAGATGCATCACGTGTACTGCCAAAAATATAGCGCCCACCACTGTGCCTCACAATGAAATGCCCTAAAGTTGTGACTGGCATGCTGATAAACCCAGATAGTGGTAAGGGAGATAATATACAACTGGATGATGTATATTAGTTGAAAACTCCATTCCGAGCTATGTGCGCTGCTACTCCAGCAACAGGGGTTAGGTTATAGGCAAGATACCGCCTGAAACAGAAATAAATCAGCATGCATTATACCATCCTTCAATGAGCACATACAATTAATATCATCAGTCCAAGCTCTCTGGACAATGTTAAAAATAGATAAAGCAAGTAGAAAAAAAAACCTGAGCCTTAGGCTCTGAAAGAGACAAACCTGTCAAGAGCCATGTTTCGTGTTTGACCCGATCCAAGGGAAAGGGCAACAAACCATTTGTCAATATAACTGCGGCCACTCTCAATTACGTGCACATCTATAGCTTGCATTTTGATAGCTGCACTTGTACTTGAAAATATTCTGGATATTTGAAACTTTCTCCATTTCTTTTTCCGAAAATGGGTTCCTCAAAGAAGCAACAGATGGGTCAACAAGTACAGAATAATTCAGAGTTGACTGAGAGGCCCCATCCTCCCATGTTGATAAAGATACCTGTTTTGGAATCACATTGGCAGCCCTTTAGAGTTTATACATCAGAAGATATTGTCGTTTTCCACGGTCAGTTTCAAAAATTAAAACCAACCAATAGAGTTACCTTGCCACTATTTTTTAATAGACAACACATCTCTAACATAAGTATGGCTATCGAAATGTTGGTCAAATAACCTTTACGTATCATGAAACACCTTACAGGTTACAATGTATTATAGCACCCAAAATAACTTAAACAACATACACTGAAAGTGCTACAACCATTCTATCATATTACAGATCCATTGTTAATTAAGCAGTTTGCTACACCTTATTCAGATAGCACTGAAGGTTTCCAAGGTGACATAATCATTCATTAATAGCTATTACAGATCCATTGTTAATTAAGCATTTGTTACGCCTTATTCAGATAGCACTGAAGCTTTGCAAGGTGACATAATCATTCATTAATAGTGGCTAACTGTAACATCTGAAAGGGAATGGTGTTTATCCAAGATAAAATTGTCATTTGTGAATATCTCAGGTGAAGTATAAACAAAACCCCGAAGGGGAGTTACGTAAAAATAGAAGTGTTTTATGTAAATAAAGTAAATCTGGTTCATGATGAAATTCCCATGATAAAGAAACCACCTATTATGAATGTAGAGAAAACAAAACCAAATAAGTTACACTTCAAAGAGGAAAGACACAACAGGGGACACAGCATAGTACTTCTTGGGACGACATGCTATCACAAATAATCCTTACCTGAATGATTGACCTCAAGAACAGAGAGTACTGGACGGATTCTGTGTAAAGCGGTCAAAAACCCGTTGTACTATATTGCAACCTGCTTCAAGTTCTTTGAGGCATTTTGATGATAACGGCATTCGAATAATCGTGGAGTTTGGCAGTACATAAAGAAGCATCCTGTGTAACACGCATTGGGAGGAACTGATCATGAAACCTCTCGACCAAATCATTTCCTGAAAGCCAACTGCCATTTTCAGAACTTCATACAAAAAACAGACATCGATGCCAAAACATAGGCAATAATGCCGCTGATTCTAGATATGTGCATAACTACATCAGTACATGACTTCACAATTCAAGCATTGCCAAACAGGACAGTACATTCATATTAATGTGCTGTCATGTTGCCACGAATAAAGAATCTAGCAGAATTGGAATAATAGATGTTCAAACATGGGACACAGCAAGATTATTGTGATATGCCTTCAACCACCGACAAAGCCATCTGCCCAACGGAATTGATACAAATATTTTTTTTTTCTTATTTCATTTTTGCTTTTTGTTTACCTTCTCTTTTCAGGTTTGCTGTTCGCATTGTCCAGTTTGGGAGTACAAAATGTCACTAGCATGGGACATCTGTTAAACCCTAAACCCGAACATACAACTTGCCTCATACCAGTTGTTCAAACTAAATATTAACACCTCAAGTTCTTCAATACAATTTAACTACTAAAACGTCATGCAAGTTCAAAATCATAATTATAGAAGGTATATAAGCTCAATGCTTTTTGCAAAGTGTATATGGTTTTTCTACAAATAATTTAAATGTTTTATGGGGCCGAACAATGTAATTTTTCATTATCCTTTATCCATCCATTTACTTTCTTTCATTCTCAAGCGCCTATACAAAAAGGGTATTCAACTTTTTTAGCATTCTCCAATGAAAGGTGCTGGTAAAATCATCCATTGCAGTATGACAGGGTCTTTCATTGATAAGAAGCTTCTTTTTCCAGACTTCTGTTCTTTAGTAAATAATTTTGACCAACACTTTGTGGATCTTTCAAACATAAAGAACTTCAATAACTAAGTCTGCACTTTCATTTAGGAAATTTAATACACAGATTTGGTGCGTATTTATAACTGATCAAAAGTGTAAATTTCAACCGGGGCAGAAGAAAAAGATTGCAACAAAGAAAGATATTTATTGTTTTTACAGTAAAAGGATCAAAGATTGTGCCAAGGCTCAAAGTAAAAACAAATTTGTTTTTTTAATATGCGAATAAATTGAGGATTATATTTTCGCACCTAACAAAGAGAATATCTTGCGATGAGGTGCAGTAAAGTTGCATCCCACAAGCCCAAGGGATCAAAAATGTAAAAGTAACCACCAGAAAGAATAGTCAATGACACAAACAAATAACACTAAGAAGCCCCCAAACCTAGTTAAGGATGTTCCCTCTCAATTTCCGGGAGGAGGAAGTTGGAACTGCAAATTCTTCCCGGTTCAGTACTGTTTCCTTCAAAGACCACTGTCATGAAGAAACCCGGGGGTCACCTAAATTTCACAAAAAAAGAACCATTAAGGACACACTAAATTTTAAAAAATTTTAATTAAGGCACTATAATTGTACAGGTAGATAAAGCAAAAAAATGACTAGAAGGCGTATCTACCACCAGACCTGCTGCAGTAAGGACTTTTCGGATGTTTCTTTTGTCATAAATCAGATGCACTTTCTTTGCATTGCAATAGTCTGCTAGCTCTATAAGGTCAAACAAAAGAAAGTCCTCTCACCAACAAGCCAACAATCGCTTATTTTGCTTTTCCATGCAGTAAATTCCTCATTAACTCTCACCAATAATGATGATCCCGAAAGGACGTACACCAAGCCTATTACCGTTCATTGCCAATATGAGATAAAAAAATTCTTTTGAAGTGGTTAGCATTCATCGGGTGCATCGATAGACGAGGTTTCTAGCAGGTTCAAAACCAAATGAATCGGAATCCCAATGAGTCAGTAACACATCAGGTGCTTGATTGTCAGGGTAACATCAACAAATGCTTCCAATACACAATGAACAAAAAACTGAGTTCTCTGTGGACAAGGTCTCCTTTGCTCTCCTTCTAAAGGCGAAGTACATTCAAATAACCATTGCATCAAATGTTGCTCAAAACCCAAACTTGAGATAATTTTTAAATCTGACGTTCGGAGGGAACTGGTAAAGATGGGATGATATTCACACGAGTCAAAAGCAAGTCCGTGGTGCCACGAACCATCCCTATATAAACCCTTGAAACCATCCCGATACTTTTTAAGCGTTGGCACTGGTGTGCCAAATTCCTTGAAATTTTTTGAGTAATTACTTGATTCTCCTTTTGCAGAATACTCAATGTCTGTGTCTGCAAAAACTTTTGAGTTCATCGTAAGACTTGGAACCGAAAACTGAGAAGATAATTCTCACATTTTTGGGTCCACCACCAGTTTTTTTGCAATACGAGCAGGAATCTGCAATAAGATTCCATTTTTGAGAAAAAGCCACATCTGGATTTCGGCCTTGTGATGACTGGAGGGCTATGATATTTTTCGTATAACCATGGAAGTCCTTTGAGCCGGTAACTGGACGGCACCAAAATATTTTTCAGCTCTGCCAAAATAAATCTTTCTGGCATTCATAACAAAATCGACAACAAAGATACAATATTTGGCACTTGGATCACACACACCCCAGTTTTTCAGGTACCAAATTTTCACTAATTTCAGATGCTTCCGATTCCATCCTCAAGAAAGTTTCTCTGCCCTCCAGTTTGAAGTTTTGGACTCAGAATTTTAGTAGGGTGCTTTTGACCATAAGCAAATGCATCATCTTGTCCTAATTGTGCACCATGAAACTGATTCTTCCCTGTCAAGCAAAGTACCAAAACCGAAATTTCTTTTCAATCCAAAACTACCCAATAATAAATTACTTCAGTCATCAGAACTTTTCTGAAGAAAGAAGGTTTCTTGGTGCAGCAATTCAAACTCAGGCACACGAGGACATAGAGCCTAATGAGAAACCAAATATTAGAATAAATACAAATTGTCATGATCAAAGTCAAAGGGGAGAAGAGAAAGGAGGGTTGGGTTAAAAAGAAAAACGACCTGGAGGGTGGACCCACCCCATTGGTGCCAAGACAAAAGGGCTCAACATAATGCAGCTCTTGCGAATCACATTATTTCAACAGTTTCACATCAAAAAAATGCTGAAATAAATACTGGCTCAAAAGAAACTCTGACATTCGGGAAGGACATGGTCCTTGTAAAAATTCAACTTTTGATTCCTTGATACAAAGTAAATTTTTAAAAATGACCTCTCCTTACAATTCATTTTTAAAGCTTGTTTCAATAATTCTTCATGCCCCCCCTTCGGTTTAAGCCATTTTCTAGGTTTGTCAAGTTAACAAGTTCCCTAATTTATAAGATTCAATATTGGGAGGTTCCTAATTGTATTCATATGGGGGAGGTAATTGATTTCCGGAAAACACTTTGATGGAAAATGAAACTTCGGAATTATGGTTCTGCCAAGAAGTCTCAAAAAATTCCTTTGATATCCGGGGGATTAAAGCTACAACTGCCGCATTTAAAAAAACCAGCAGCAGTGGTTCCTGAAAAAATTTGTAACTGGGGATGTTCTTCGCAGGAGATCGCAGAAATAAACATCCCAGTTTTTTGAAGCAGGAATGCATATTTTCACTCCATCCATCATCTCTTATTACTTTGCGCATTCCCAAGTTGCACACCTGCCATTACAAGAGGTGTATACCACCTTTGGCAAAAAATGAAATATCGTACAGGAATCCTCAAAAAATTCCAGAGTGCCATCCATTCCATATTGGCTGACCTTGCGCCAGGAAACCAAGACAACTGTTTACATGTTGCCTTCAGGGGCAAGATCCAGGAACAGTCAATGGAATATTACTTTGAATTTTTATTTCATGTGTGCAGAAAAAGCAATGTCATCAACTTCTTCGAAACACCATCTGGTAAAAGTTATCAAAACAAGAGGGTGGTATGGAACCAAAATTCAAATTTATTTGTGGTAAGGAATCTCTCTCCCCCCCCTCGCTTTTGAATGTTTGAATGATCCTTTGCCACAAAGAAGAGCCAAACCTTGCAATTTATCACAAAAGGAAGGATCTCCCATACACTCAAGCAATACTCAAGAACAAGTAAAGCCTCTTCTCTGCTTCTGAAGCCCGTTCCGCGATCAACAAATTCCCAGCAATTGGGATTTTGTGAACGTGGATATCATTATGAAATTGTCATTTATTGGCTTGGTTACAGTCCACAGGAAACCCAAATTGAAGGAAGTTTGCCAGCTCCATTGCCTTTGAGAAACTAAATCGGAAAAAGCCTGCCTTGTTGACAGCCATGACCACCCGAACTTTTGAATAAAACGTGAACCCAGTTCTGCAATAGATCATAAGGTTTCCTCACCATGAAACCTGGTTCAAACCTCACACTAGGCCAAAATGACAAAACAAGTCGGGAGGGACCAAGCCTTCAGAACAGCTGCAAGCAGGTGCCCATAAGCAGGGCAACACACTTCAAGCAGCGCAAATTCCATTTGGCGGACCTTCCTCCCCACCAGTATTTCCGATCCAATATCCCTTCGATTAGAAAGAGTTCAAAAATAAGCATTTACATGGCACGGGGCAGCTAGTATTGATTGTAGAAAGAAAGCAAAAGGGCCCCGACCCCAAATTTTTTTCCTGGCCTTAGAAGACCAAGATTCTGGGTTTGTGAAAATGAGCTATCTTGGTTGACTTCACTTCACAATGTTCTTTTGTTCATCACACTCCTGAATGCGAAAGCACACAATGCCCACGGAACAAAGAAGTAGATTTACACCAGAGACCGTTGAAACTTTCTAGCTGACCCCCATATAATTCACTAAAACCATGAGTGCAACAGTGTGAAGAAGGGTTTTTGCCAAGAATAAAAACCTTGACAACTCCGGGCAAGTCATGTCTTAGTCTTATTAACTTACGAAAAAAGATTCCTACCATTCCGTGGTTGCTTCATGTAAAAATCCAAGCTTGTGCCAATGCAGAGGTTCTTTACCCATCTGAGAGCTATTATCCTGGAGACACAATGAACAATCGCATCTCCTGACTGTTGTTCTCCTTGCAAAGAGTTTCCTTTTAACATTGCGGAAAAGGTAAAGCCTCAGATCAACTTCGGAAATGAAGAGAAAAGCATTTCCCATCTGTGGTGCTATGTTTGTTTTATTTGACTTCTCGAAGCAGCTGCCGCATTCTAAGAGGGAACCGGGGTGTCCGGAAATGGCGTTGCAAATTGAACAAAATGTGAATGGGGTGAACTATCAGGAAATACTAAGATCCTTCTCCTACAAACTGTATCCTTAAACCGGATGAGACGGGATTCCTGGCAAATAACAAGCAGTGGATCAAAATGACAATATTCCCCGGAAACAAATCCGGAATATTGGAAGTGTACACACAATTGAAGCCAAAAACCAAACCTTCCAATTGCAAAAGGGTTTCAATTTGCTGTCTTGACCTATTCGTGAGATGGCATAAAAGGTCCTGTGGATAAAAACTGAATCATTAAACAGTAGAGAGCATCCTTGCCATTCAGCCATTTCTTGAAAGAATGGATGAAGTTCCATAACTGAGTCTTACCAGCAGAAACCCCAAAACCCAGAAGCCTTAGCACTTCTGCGTTTTTTTACCAAATCAAAGAAATTCCAGGGCCTCGCATACATCTCAAACAATTTGCTTTTAGCGTGTGTCAAGTCTTCATGCGTCCAACGCTTCACAACTCCGAAAACTCAAATTCATCGAATCAGAAAACTCTCAAGCAAGCAAGGGCGCGAAGAGAGCAACACCAAGCCTTTCACCCATCATTAAAATGTTACCATAACAAAATTGGAACTACTTTTTCGAGCTCAAAGCAATGCTTGATGCACTCCCACTGAGTCATGACCAAAATCAAGTAACCAAGGAGCGTCATTGAATACAATTCAGAAGATAGCAGAGCCAGACGAAGAATGGGTAAATAGATTTGTGTTTGCATCCGAAATCGGAACTCAATAAATGCTGCACAACCAAATAGCTTTTCTTAACCTTCAGCTTCAACGAAGCTGAACTTTCCTTATGGCCATTCTGCTGAGAATATAGCAAATCAACAAGGTACAGGGGCCCTTTCCGAGCTAAAAACAAGTCTTTAAACTGCTAAATCAATTGGAACAACAAAATGATGGTGCTAGAGAAGGGGCCACTTAAAACAACCCCATCTGTTTCCGCAAACTTTCCCCCTTTAACCCAAATCTGCACCTTTCCCCTAAACAACCTTACATTTCTTTTCTTCGAAACACAAGTTGTAACAAAAATAAATCTGGCACACCAACCAATTTTGCCTAAGACTTGTTCATTTCCCCACAATTCATTGGGTTCTTCCCAAAACAAGCAGTGAGCTGCAATAAGCTCCTGAGGAGGCGACAACCAAAAAAGCTGTACAAAGGCTGAGGAAGGCATTACCATCGAGAATCAGTGGCTAGCAAAACAACCCACATATTTTCCTGCACCTTACTTCTTTGGTGGAGCTATCATCGTTGAACTAAGCCATGGCAAAGCTGGACTTTTTGGGCAGTACCCAAACCCAAAAAAACCCCACAAATCAGTCTCAGATCATTGAACTTTTCAAGGTTAAATTCCAAGATTTGTCAATGCAATGGTAACTTTAGCTAGAATGTTCACCTTCTTCACCATCAGAAATTTTTCACATACCATTTTGTGGAAATGAACTTCAAGATAAATAAAGAACCTTACCCCTTGAATGAGCCTTTGCTGATTAGGGTTCAAAGGAATCAATCTGGAGCACGAAATGGACAGTAAACGGAAGTCTAAGAACAAAGAGCAATCAAAAACTGGATTTTGAAAAAACCCATGAGGAAAGAATTTCTGATTCCTGAGAAGAACATAGGTTCTTCCACCGGGGTCAAAAAGAGATTGGTGGGCTTTTCAAGTTCCATTGACGTGGAAAAAATTTAAGGATTTTCAAGGTTTCCCTTGAAAATTGCCAAAAGGGGCACTGAGGCGATTGTAAGTTTTTTAAAAAGAACTGAATCGCGCAATCTGTTTGCAGCTTGTCTAATTATTCAAACATACCGGTAGAATTTGATTTTGCATGCGTTCAAGCCAAATACCAATTAGATACCCTTCGTTGGGCAATAGAGAAAAAAAGGGCTTGAAAGGGTGGAAAACCCCAAAGAGTGAATACCGAAGGGGCAAATCCGGGAACTAATAGGGAGAATCCAAATACCCGGAAGAAGGAAGCGTTTTGATGGTTTAATTATGTCAGAAAGGCGGGGCCTAAATACCATTTTGGATCCAGAAGAAATGGACAGCTTTTTTTCACCAGGTAAATGGTTGAAACGAGATTGAGCGAACCTTCCATGAGACAACCCCGAAGAGACTGAAGAACTCCTGTTTACATACCATATACACAAAATACAAGCTTGTGGTATTCAAATTAGCATCCTATTTGAACCAAACTTTGCAGGAGTTATTCTTCAATTTGAAGTGCTTGGTTTTGATAATTTTGAGCTTGTAGGGTGCCCTGGAAGGTGGAAAGTAGATGGAGATGGCCTCACAAAACAAATTGAAGTCTCGGCGTCCCCTTTCCCCAAAAGAAAAGTTTAAACCAGGGCGGTCGTAGAGTGACCCACCAAGCCAGATTTCCAGGGGAACGGCTTTGCCCCCATCCAGGAAATAACCGGGTAGGCGGCAAAAGCGGGCATTATGGCCTAAGTTTGCCGGGGCCCGGCATTGATACAGCTTGTTAGTAGTACGGAGGGGGCTTCGTACAATATTTTACCATTCAGCTGAAGCTCTTTCGATGCATCCGACTTTAAACGCTCTTGCGAAACTAGCAAAAAAGTCCCTATGCAATTTGCTGTGCATCAGGGGAAGGCCATTCATGCATTTGCAATATCAGTTATGTCAACACATAAACAATTCCAATAATTAAATTTGAGACTTTCCTAGTTAGCGTTTAGTAATCCTTGAGGAAATGCCCTCACTTAGCAGGACTTACATTTTGAGCAAGACGATAAAAATTTTGAAAAATCCCTATTGCATTAAAAATCACGAACAATTGGCATGCCTACCAACACGAGGGCTTCATTAAATTATTGCTTCCTGAAATCCCCTCTCATAAGCAAAGATCACTGGTGTATCCGGTCCCCCTTCAACTCTGAATGCAAGATGGAGAGGTGTAAAATAACCTTGTAAATTTGCTCCACAAGGATACTCCAGGGCTCCTCATATAAACCAGTTGGCCACAGTGATAATATGATGTTGTGGATCAGAAAGCACCGCAATTTCAACAGCGTTCTTGAACAAGGAGCGCAACATCTCCCCAAAAGTTACCTGTTCCAATCAAGCGAATTACCACCCCGTCCATGTCGCCCATACCAAATGTCACGTCGGTTGGAGAAACTTCAAATTAACCTTGCTGCACAATATCCGCCTTACGGCAAAGGGAAAACAGAAAGCGACCCTGTTGAGCAATACCGTAAAAATTGCATTACCTAAGTGTCCAAGATACCAAAAAGATGGTGCACATAGAAATTTTTGCTTTAATATAAGTTCTTTCACAAAAAAAAAAAAAAAAACACACAACACACAATTGGTTTTCAATACTCCAGACTCCAGAGAGACTTATTCAACAACAAAAACAAGACAGAGAACATTATGGAACCCCTCTTTTCGACAAGGTGCCATGTTGGCTGAATTTTTACTAAAAAACAACAACAGGCAGGCCCGCTGTTGCCCAAAATCCATATTGCAAAACCACAAAGACAATCATTCACTGACAGATATCACTTAATCTTCCCCTAACCAAAAGAAAGAACTATGAACTCTGCAATTGGGCCTTCTTTACTCTTGGCAATTGCATGAAAGTAACAAAATAAACAAATGTACATTTCACAACAACTATTTAATTCAGTTAATAAAATTACAAAGACGCGATACAAACATGAATAATTGGTCTTACTCTACTCATGGCGATAGCATAAACACACTGAAAGAAAGGAAAATTAGCATTGAGAAACTTCCAAAGTAATTAATTGAATTCTAGAGAAAATTTCAAGCGCTTGGTGCAAGTTTCATTAGGAAAAAATATTCGGATCCAAATTATAGGACAAACAAGACCCCTGGCCACCAAAGTCAGACGGAATTCAAATTGAAAATGTCAGGGTTACCCAAACCCTGTGTTGGAGATGCAAGCAGCCAAAGCCCAAGGCTAAGTGAAGATCTTTATTCCTTGGCAGCTGCTTGCAAAAATACCAATTTACTTGATGCAAGCCATTCCCGGAAATAAAAGGTAAGCCTTCTTCCATCTGTTGCCCAAAATGCTTCTGATAAAAATCCATCGAGAAAGAGCCCCAACTTTTCCCCCAAAGACACGGAGGCCGAGAACCTACAAGGGCTTGGCGATGCCAACAGCTTTTCACTCTGAGGCCCTAAGTAGCAAGGAGTATATTATTTTTGGCCACCACCAGATTCCCACACATAAACTCAAGTGATAAAACTTTTAAAGAACAAAATTTATACAGCTTTTGGTACATTGGGCAAAAAAGATAAAAATCATCTTCTTTTGACGTCTTGAAAACCGCTTTTTGAAGATGCTTGCTCAAACTCCTCAAAGGAAAACGAAACAGATTCCCAAATATGCTTTCATGTGCAGCCAAAGACACAGTAGGGTGAAAGTGATCAGGTAATTGTAATTGCTGACGAACTGACAAGTCAAGCGTTTCCAGGTTTGCGCCGACACATTTGGAAGATAAGCACCCTGGGGGTCGAATAGGAAACATACTTGCCACCACAAACGACGGCAAGTCACAAGTGTAAACTGATTTAAAACCAACCCTGCAAAACTAATTGTGTTTTGTGCTTCAGAAGCCTTCCAAACAATAAATTAACTATTATCAAACCAAAAATGGAAGCTGATCACATTGAAAAAAGCTTATAAGCACAACCTTAAGACAGAAAGCCAGTTAAATTGCAACACGGATGAAAAACTGAAATATAAATGGGTCAAGAGCAATGCAGTAATGAAACATAACATATATTCATTGATGTATCCCTGACCCTCTCTTTCCTTACACACACAAAATTAATACATTTCCCTAATCAATTGGTTACAAACGCCAAACCAAAAGCCAGATACAACCAGTTTGGAAGCTCGGCTTGCAAGTGACCGGAAAGCCCGCATTGAAAATGAGGCAGAGAGGCGACCCGAAGCGGCCATCTTCCACTCTGGGCACCTCCTGCGTCTCCAATGCGGGAGATGCTGGCGAAATCCTGGGCGGTGAACACCGCGTCGTTGAACAAGCACGCGGGGCCCGCCACTGCGCGACGCGGGGACAGCACGCGCCCTCCCGTGCGATCGGCGGTCGAGGGCAGAGGCGGACGGCCCCCGCCGGCGTCGTCGGCGTTCGGATAACCCCGCAGCGCGGGGGGCCCCCTCCGGGTAGTTGCGAGAACCTGCGGATGCGCGCGTGAGGTCCACGCGCTCCCGAATCCTCCGGAGCTCCCCCCCCCCGCCCGGATCCAGGCGGGAGCGCCGATCGAGCTATGGGGCATCCCGGGAGCGAGCAAAAGGGGGGAGGGTGCGGGTTTCCGGAGGATTGGAGGGTTTTGTTTGGTTTGGTATGGGTCTCCGATTTGGGCGTGTTCGTGGCGGGCGGGCTGGTTGGTCCCCCCCCGGGATTTGACTTGCCTGCCTTTTCGCGCGGGGTTTGTTGTTGTTGGAGGGGGGGGGGGGAGCCGAGAAAAGGGGGTCCCGCCGTCCCCGCGATTTCCCGCGCGCTCGCCTCAGTGAGAGAACCAACGTGGCATCAAGGATGAGGGAGGACAGATAGGACTTGGGCCTAATTGGTCTGGCTCTCACTGCCGAGGACATTCATCGCATCTTATGGCCCATCTTTGAAATTGCAACGATCAAGGGGGGGTTGGTTAAGCCCCCAAAACTTTAGTAACTAAATTTTATAACTAAACTTAGGTATTTTACTCAAACTACAAAAAACCCCTCTTAAAGTGTCCCCTAAACTTAGTTGAGCACTAACTTTAGGGGGCACTAAAAATTTAGTGGCCACTAAATTTAGGGGGTAAACCAAACACCCCAAATCCATTTTTTAGGGGTCTAAAACTCGGCTGAAAATACACTATGTGGACTCTTAAAATCGATGTGTTGAAAATTTTTGTGTAAAACTTAGCTAAATTTCACACCAACCATTAAGAGGGGGTCCTGAAAGTGAAATTGATGCCCTGACGAATAAAAGTGGTTGTGAAAATTCCATCAAATAAAAAGAAGTAGAGAACATGGAAAGTGTGCATGTCTTAAATTACCACGTATCCCAATACACTGCCAATCATATGTACTAGGTGGAACCCCGCGCCTTGCTTTGGGTATTCCAGAGCCTGGGGGCCACGGGCCAACCACGGCGTCTGGGGGTGACGATCTTCGGTGTAGCCTTCGTTAGATGGTCATCGTAAACCTTAATGGTTTCGAAAAATTTAACCCGAGATCTCCTCAATCGAACCCCTCCCTCCGAAAAACCCCCAGGGGTTCTCCCCTACCTAAAAGTTTTGGTAGGACATTCAGACTTTTGAAGGACCTCAAAAATCCAGTGTTTTATATTGCCACGTTTTTCTCAAAAAGGTTTTGGGTACTCCAAAGCATGGCGGGCCATGGGCCAACACGACGGCGGGGAGTGACCAGCTTTCGTGGATCTGGTTAGGGGTCCCTAAACCTTAGTTTTTTTTTAAGCATTTTACCCCGAGGTTTCACCAAACCAACCCACTTCCCATAATATACCCAGGGGCACCCCCCCCAAGAGTTTCTAGTATTTTTGTGTTGGTTTCTTGAGGCGTTTTGGAGGCCTTAGAAATCCATGTATATTCAGTTTTACCACATTTTTTCTCGAAACATTGATTCTCATGGAGGCGCACGCAAGATTACGAAATATTCTTATCAAAATATATCTGTCGGTGTTATGCCCGGGGGGGCAAGACCACCACGAGTAAATTTTATATCGCTGCTCCCCCCTCCAAACATGAGCAAGATGGAACAAGATTTATCCTGGTTCGGGCAAGAAGCCCTACGTCCGGGGGGAGGATGACTTGTATTATCTCGCCACCCAAAGCGTGCTGTACGGGGGGGGTACAAGCATGTTACACGGAGTTCGGCCACCCGAGGGGTCGATCAGCGGCCGGGTGTGTCGAGGCGTGGTTAGGGTCCCTGAGAACCAAAGTCGGATCGAGTCCTAATGAAGTGGGAGCCGACCGAGAGAGCCCAACCCTCCTTGAAATCGGGAAAAAGAAGTCTCCCTCACTCTACCTCCTCCCCCTTTTTAGACCAGGGGGGAGACTCGGGGTCAGGGTCCCTAACAGTAAAGTATGGGCGGCGCATCCACGCACAGTGTTGGCGAAGAGACATCGGACTGTGGCGGTTTTGGTCTTCCCCCTTCAGGCTCCCCGGTCGTGGCCTCATAGAAGTCGTCGCGGGCAGTGTCCGCAGGGGCACAGCCCACGGCCGAAGGGGACGGGGCGGATGGGACGCTTCCGTACCAGAGTTGTTGAAGAGGAGGGGGTCGGGGCCCCCCGGTCGAAGAGGGGGGGGGTCGAACCCCCTATGACTCCGTCGCGTTCCCGAAGTGTCGTCGGGGCCCATGTTCACTTTCCGAGGGTACTGTTGAAGTCGTACTCGCTAGTGGCAGCAAGGCGGACGTTACGGGTTGGGGGACTGTGGGGAGTTGGCGGATTTGACAGTGGCGGGCGCCCATGTCGCAGGTGGGTTTACTTTACCCATGCCGGAGGGTTGGATTAATCGAGCCTCGTCTATCGACACGCTGGATGGTCGGGCGTCGACGGGGTTGGGGGGTCGAAGTGAGGTGGTGCCGGGGGGTCGTTCGTTAACAAACCCCTCGTCCGTCTCGAGGGGGGGACCGGGGGGTCGTTCGTTCGACCCCCTCCGTCGTGGTAGAGGTCGGGGTTGTGACTTGTTGCTCCAGTTGGTGAGATGGGACCCTCGTTGATGGGCCCGGTCTCACCGAGCAGTGGGCAGATCCTTCCTTAAAAAGGTTTTTGCTTTTAGCGTTAATTTATCGAAGCGTTGGGGTACCCTTTCCTTCGTCCCGACAGTAGCCCCCGAGGCCCCAGGGGAGTGATTTAGAACTCCTCTGGGGGTATAACACGTTTTCTCGGAGGGAGAAAGGGGATTGCCCGGGTTTTATCCTTGGGCCTGCAGGTTAGTGAGAAATCCAATTCTCCGTGGGGGCGGGTGAGCCACCCCGCGGGGGTAGCCCCCGGGCCCCAAGGAGTGATTTAGAACTCCTCGGGGGCTAAAAATACGTTTGTAGTGGGGTTTTTTAAGGATACCTGGAGACGCGGCCCCTGTCGAGGGGTTGACCCGTTCCTTTTCCTGCAAAGAGAAGTGTCGGGGGCGGTGCGAACCCTACCCGAGGGCCACCTTCGCTCCCTCGAGCACCATGGGTCAAAGCGCCCCGCCCGAGAGGTCGACTCTGTTCCAGGTTCGGTTTTCGACCCTCTTTGTCGGGGTTGCCGTGCGTAGTGGGCCCTCGGCCCTCGAATGGCTAGGGCCTTTACTACCTCATACGTCCTTCCACGGATCTTTCGCTCGGATCGTGGGGGGGAAGAGCATGAGCTATCCTCGTTAGGACACCCGAAGTCCTCGGTGAGCTGTTCTCGGGTGATCCATTAAAATGGCGCCCTGTACGGGTAAAAATCCAATGAGACCGACCCCATTCGATGGGATCGATAGCGGCCCGGAGGCGTTCTCATTGTTAACCAAGCCGTACGGCTTGCTAACACGACCATGTGGACCCCAAGGTGCCAACCCCGTTCGAAAGGAGGGTGGCTGATGCCTCCCAGCGTGGGATCCTTAGGTTTTTTCCTAGGTATCCTCGGAATGTCCCAGGGAGCCTCGAAGTTCGTTCTCGAGGTTTCGGGACTTCCCTGATCGTGTACCGAGGGCGGCGTCGACTCCGTCGGGAGCCAGCCTTCGCTCCCTAAGATTTGGGGGTGGACCGGGTCCGATAACCATGGTCCTTCCTGACCTCAGGTTCTCGGGGGCGGCTTCGAACCCAGAAGGGTCACCTTCCTCCCCAAGATTTGCGGATGGTTTCGTCATCCACGCATCCTCAGGAGGAGGAGTCCACCTTGGGACCGCCGGGGGAAAAGCAGGTGGTTTTGATTAACTGGGGACAACTGTATCGGAGCTCTCAGGGGGCTATGAACCCCCGGCGGCCAGCCTTTACCCCTTCGAGGCCATGGAAACGATCTGCAGTTGAACGACCCGAGGCCCGTCGGCCTCGAGCACTCGAGGGGGGCTACGACCCGTTCGTAGGCGGCCTTGCCCCCCTCGGATTTTGGGGGTGGCCGAGGCCTAACCGAGGTCATTTCTGCCTGGGCCCCGGGAGGGTATGTGAACCCTCTTCGAGGGCCAGTTTCCGCTGCCTCAAGATTCCTAACCCCGAAGACGCGTTTCCGGCCGGCGCCTTTTTAGGCGGTGTCCTTCGGCCAAACATGCGGTTAAAAGCCGGGCGCGCGGAACCCGTGATGGGACGTTCTCTTATCCTGGAGGGAAACGAGGAAGGGAAGTACAAGGCGAATTAAATGGGGGAAAATTCTCTTGCCTGTTGCCGGATCCGCCGTTGCTCCCCGCTATAAATAGTGAGGGCGAGGCTCCGGTGCCCTTTACCGCACGCCTTCCCCGCCTCCTTGCCTTCGTCTTCCTCCCTTCCTTCTTCCCCCTCACCTTAGGCTCCCGGAGCAGGAAATCGCCGAGTGGAGAGAAAGAGAAAGAAGGGAACTACCCCTCCGCCTCCAACCCGAGCAAACCACCGTTCCCATGGCCACTTTCCGTCTTCGGGCCGACGCCTGCCTTTTCCTCGGTCCGTCAGTCGTATCTAGAGGGGTTGGTGGAGAGCGGGCTTCTCCGGCCCGTTTACCTCGCGGAGAGCCGGAGTGGATAGCTCCGCCGCCGGACCCGCCGAGCCCAACCCGCCGGAGGGTACGGGTGTCGCTCGAGGCCTTCACCGGCTGGACTGGGGGCCCACCCCAGCCCCTTCCTGCGCGCGCTCCTCTACCACTATGAAGTGGTGCTCCAGCACTCACTCCCAACGGCGTCACCAGGCGGCGGTCTTCGCCGCGTGTGCGAGGGCTACCTGGGGATCGAGCCCCATTTGGGATCTGTGGATCCACATCTTCAAGGCCAACACTCACCGCCTCGGTCAGCAAGGGCTCCGTCGGAGGTCAGGGCCGGAGGCTGCAGCTTCTACGCCAGGCGGCCTAGCTTTGGCTTCCTGCGAACCCATCCTTGAGACACTCCGGGTGGCATTCAGGATGGTTCTACCCTGAGGAACGACGACGTCTGCTCCCGGCGTACACCGGGAGGACCCAACGCCGAGCCCGAGCACTGGAGGTACGGCGTCCCAACGGACAAGCAAAAAACACCTCAAGGGCTTGCTGGACGCGCTCAGGCGTCTGAAGGAGAGGGCCTTACCCGCGGGAATTGCTGCGTCAGCGTTCCACCGACGGGGGGTTCTGCCGCTGATGGCTCGACCCCTCCGCCTCGACAGATTGGGTCCGGGGGTTGATCTATCGGGGTGCCGCCTCGTCGAGGAGGGTTGAACCCCAGACCGTGTGGTCAGCCGCGTCCCGCCGCTTTTTCACGGGGGGGTTCGCCCCCAAGGATATCGCGAAGGTCCCCATGAAGCCGGACGAGGGCTTCTATGAGCTGGTAAGATCCTTTCCTTCATTTAAGTCTGCGCCCCCGCCCCTTCCGTCCTTTCTGCTTGTTCTCTGACCCCCTTGCGTCCCGCAGGGGAACGTGTCCTACAAGCGCTCGCGTCTCCAGTGCCGGAGGACCGGGCCACGAGGGAGGTGAACCCCGCCTCCGCGCGGAGAAGGAAAAGTCCGACAAGGACAAGAAAAAGAAGAAGACGACCAAGAAGGCTCTAAGAAAGAGCAGAGAAAGCACGTCGGCCCAACAAGGCGTTGGGCCTCGATGAGGAGCTGTCACCCTCGGAAGAGGAGGACAGGAGGAGGATGAGGAGGACGAGGAGAAAGAGAACGGCGCCTGAGCAGGCGGCCGTTGCTACTGGTGGAGAGGGGGGGTCGACCTCGAAGTCGGCCCCCTTTTGTTGAAGTTGGGCCAAAGGGCGGAGCGCCCCGTGGCCTCGCAAGAAGTCAGCCGCGGCAGACCCCGGGCGCAGAACGCTGCGGCCCCTCGTCGGGGGGTCGATCGAGCGAGCCCCCGACGCCCGCTGCGTCGAGCGCCCAGTGCCAGGTCTGCCGGCGCAGGTGGAGATCGGCAAGAGGGCGAAGGTGGTGCCCGCCGTCGAAGAGTCGATCGATCGAGCCCCCGAAGCCTACCGCGTCGAGCGCGCGGGCGCCGGGCCCGTCGGCGCAGGGGGGGAGCCGGCAAGAAGTCGACCGTGGCGCCACCGGCCCCTACTCGGGAGAAGGTGGCGAGTGCCGCTTCGACCCCCACCCCCCCGGGCAGTGGCGCCCCAGAGCCGACCAGCCCGACGGGCGCCGAGCTGAAGCGTCGGGCTCCGAGGGGGTAAGTCGAGTTCATAGTTATTTGTGCGTTTTTCCCCTTTTTTCGTCGGTGAGGACTCGTGCTTATTGTCGCGCATGTGTTCCTTTTTCAGGTCGAAGCGCCGGCTGGGAGCTGCGTCCCCCCCCCCCCCGCCAAAAAGCTGAAGACGGGGGCCGCAGTGCAAGCAGGCGTCGAGGGTGGTCCGGCAACCCCGCCCCCTTTCGCGGTCGCCCCCGAGGCGGCACAGGCAGCCACGGCCCCGGGAGGTGGTGGCGCGGGGGAGGCAAGGGGGGCCTCGGCTCTACCCGGACGGCGGAGAGGGCAAACCCTCCGGCGGTGGTGTCGTTGAAGCGACGGGCCCCGGTGCCTGCGCGGCCGTCAAAGAGGTCGCGTCCGGCGCCTCGGGGGGCGCGAGGTCCCGCCGACGGCGGCCACGGCCCAGGAGGTGGAGGTGGTCGAGCCCCTGGGCCCCGCGAACGAGCGAGAGGGGCCCCGACACCCGACGCCGGGGCGCTGGCCCGAGGGGCTGGCGGCGCTGGAGGCTCGACTCCAGCTCGAGCGCGTCGAGGGCCGTCCGCGCCAGCACAGGGGGATGCTGATGGAGTCTACCCCCGCCCAGGTGGACGAGATGGTGGCCGAGTTGGTGGACCCGGCGGAACTGGCCGTTATCGCGGCCCCTCGGGCGGAGCCAGAGTGGCTCGACCTCCCCTCGAGGTTGGGGGGCCGGCGTCTCAAGGTAAGTCGCACTTTGATTCGCTTGAGACGCGGTGGGTTTATCTCGCTGGGTGCTCACTTTTTGAGTTCTTTATCGCGCAGGGCCATCCTATCGGCCGGGATCTTCCTCCACCGGAGGCGACGGCTTGGTGCGGCCGTCGACGTCCTCCGAGGGTGGCGCCGAGGAGGGAGCCTCGCCCCTCTCCGATTATCGAGGAGGGGGGGGACCTGCGCATTGGCGTCACCGGGCCGATGGAGCAGAGGATTGCCGCCCGCAGCGCGGCGTGGGGCCAGGAGATTCTCGAGGTGGCGGAACCCTCGAGACCCCGAGCGGTCTTCCTCACGCTCGACGACCAGTTCGAGCTTCGACGGTGAGAGAACGTCGAGGAGCTCCGGGGCTGGTTCGAACACCTCGGTACGTCGCGCTGCGGAGGTCCCGCCGCGGACAAAACCAGGGGAGGGGAGGTAGGTTCTATTCCACCTTAGATTTACTTTGCACTGCCTGGTTGCCGTTTGTTGACGATTTTCGTCTTTACCCTTGTCTCGCTGCGGGTGAGGTCGTACGAAAAAGTCCCAGTACATTCTCCGGGTACAGGGGCAGCTCTCGACCTCCACGCCTCTCTGGAGAAGGCGAGGGATGGGGCCGCTCGTGCGAAGGCGGAGGCGGCGACTATGAAGAAGGATGCTGAGTCGAGGGTCGCTCACAGCGAAGGCCGGCTACGAGCTGTCCAAAGGAAAGCCCGAGAGGCCTTGTCATCGGCGCAGGCGAAGCTCGACGACGCCCTTCGGTCGACCGTCACCGTCGGGCAGGAGCGGGATGCGCCCTCGAGGCCCGACGCAAGGCGAGGGGGAGGCCGCCCCGCTGAGGGGAGACCTCGACGCCGTCTCCCGCGAGCGCGACGCTCTGGCCACCTCGGAGGAGAAGGCTCGGACCCGCGTGACCTCCTTGGGCATGGTGGCGATGAAGCAGAGGACGACCCTCGAGGACCCCATACAAGACCATCGAGGCCAAAGTTAATGACCGGTCCTCCGAGCTTGAAGACTTCCGCTGCCAGCTCGAGAAGACCGAGCAGGCCTACTCCACCTTGGATGTGCAGGCCCAAGGTGAGTGTTTCGGGTGTTTGCGGGGTCTGCCCCTGCCTCGACCCTTTTTCTGCTTTCGGGTTTTGACCGTTATGTGCTTGTTTCGGTAGAAGCTTGCGGGGGAGAATGCCCACGCCCACAAGGACCTGGACAATCTTCAGGGCCTGCTGAGCACCGAGGTGAACCTAAAACGCGACGCTCTCGGCCGCCATCAACACCTTCTGCGATGACCTCTCGGTCGAGCCGGAGCCGGAGCTCGAGGGGACGCTCGGGGGGAAATCCTTGTTGCGCCGCTTCTACGCCATGACGCGGGGGGTGACGGAAACATCTGAGCCGCCCTGCATGTGGGGGTGAAGCGGGCCCTCGCGGTCGTCAACTCCTTCTACGACGTGGATCTCAACCTCGTTGTCGACGGTTCGCCACCCGACCCGGACCTGGCCAAGGAGCAAAAACGACGCGAGGTGTCAGGAGCTGATGGATCACGCAGGGTGCCCGGAGGCCAGCTGGCGAAACTCTTCAAGCCCGACGTGATCCCCTCGGTGGATGAGTAGCCCTCTGGAGATGTCGACGGGTAGTCGCGGGCCTGCGAGCCATATCTGGACAAAAGGTCCATGTAATAGTTAGGCCACTGTACCGATACAACCCAAGCCCCCAGGGCTTTTTTGTATATAATGCATTTTGATCGATGTGCATAGAGTTAATTTCATTTTTTCGAGCTTTCCCCTGCTTTTTCTTTGCCTGAGTCGACGCCTGTGAACTAAGTGTTCGACGCACGCTCTTATCCTTGGAAGGGGGGGTGGGGAGTAGGGAATACCGTAGCCCTGGGGCGTAGGTGAGTCCCTGACTCGACAGCACCCTCGACCCTAGGGAACTCGAGGCGTCTTTACTTAGTTCAAAGCAACTCGAGGAAAGAACGAGAGGGAGAGTCGAGTTTCGAAAAAACGTTCGAGTTTTTCGGAGACCAGGAGGGGGTGCCCCCCCTGTTAGCCCCGAGGGAGGCTCGACTTTGCTGAGGGAAAGTCGAGGCTACTTAGTGCTGTGGATGGGTTCGTCTCGTTACTTCTACTTCTCGGGCTCTCTCTGCTTTTCTTTGCCTAAGTTGGCGCTTGTGAACTTAAGTACTCGACGCACGCTCGTATCCCTGGAAGGGGGGGTGGCAGTAGGGATACCGTACCCTGGGGGGTAGGTGGGTCCCTGGCTCGACGGCACCCTCGACCCTTAAGGAGCTCGAGGCGCCTTTACTTAGTTGAGAAGCGTACTTAGGCAAGATCGAGAGGGAGGGTCGAGTTTCGAAAGAAAGCGTACGGGTTTTTGGGGACTTAGAGGGGGTGCCCCCTTGTCAGCCCCCGAGGGGAGCTCGACTTTGTCTGGGCAAAGTCGAGGCACCTTCGAGCTACGAACGAACGTGAAATGTGTTTCGAGAACATTTTATTCATTCGAGAATTTGTACATAAAAGCGGAAATGTACAAGGCCCTGGGGCCTCAGGGATAGAAGCGACGTAGCTGTTCGATGTTCCACGCGTTGGTGAAGAGCTCGCCCTTCTCGTTCTTCGTTTGTAATGTCGGCTTCACACCTCTGCCACGATGAAGGGTCCCTCCCAAGGTGGTGGTCAGCTTGTGATGCCCCTTGCTGCTCTGTCGACGACGCAGAACGAGGTCGCCGACGTTGAGGTCCCTTTTGCGCACGTTCTTATCGTGGTAGCGTCGTAGCGTTTGCTGGTACTGGGCCGACTTGAAAGGGGCCCTGTCACGAGCTTCCTCGAGCTGGTCGAGGGAGTCCCTCTCGGGCTACTGTGTTGGCTTGCTCGCTGTAGGCATTCAGTCGAGGGGAACCCGTACTCGAGGTCGGTGGGGGGGACGGCCTCGGACCCATAGACCAAGAAGAACAGGGAGAACCCCGTAGCTCGACTCGGTGTCGTTCGAGACTCCATAGCACAACGGGCAGCTCTTCGACCCATCTCTTTCCATGTCTGTTCAGCCGTCGAAGATCCTTGGCTTGAGGCCCTGTAAAACCATACCATGGCACGCTCGACCTGACCGTTAGTTCGAGGGTGGGCAACTGCAACCAATTCACCCTGATCTGGTGATCGTCACAGAAGTCCAGGAACTTTTGGGCCGGTGAAACTGCGTGCCATTGTCGGTGATGATGACGTTGGGGACCCCGAAGCGGTGGATGATGTCGGTGAAAAATAGCACGGCTTGCCGAGACTGGATGTTGGCGATGGGCCGAGCCTCGATCCACTTCGAGAACTTGTCGATAGCCACGAGAAGGTGAGTGTGCCCACCCTTGGTTCTTTTCAGGGACCGACCATGTCGAGCCCCCATACTGCGAACGGCCAAGTTATGGGTATCATCTGAAGAGCTTGGCGGGTAGGTGGGTCTGCCTGGCGTAGAATTGGCATCCCTGGCATGATCGAACGAGTTTGGTGGCGTCGTTGACGGCTGTCGGCCAGTAGAAGCCTTGTCGAAAGGCGCTTCCTACCAGCGTTCTCGGCGCCGTGTGGTGGCCACAAGCCCCCGAGTGTAGGTCCTTCAGCAGTGCCCTCCCCTCCCTCGAGGGTGAGGCAGCGTTGAAGTACAACCCGACGGGCTAACGTCGATATAGCTCGCGGCCCGTCCCCGTACAAGACGTAGGTTTTGGCACGTCGAGCTACTCGACGGGCTTCCGTGCGGTCTTCTGTAGTTCGCCTCGCGTCAGGTACTCGAGGTAAGGAGCGCGCCAATCCGTCGGAGGGGTTGGCGTCGAGGCGGCCCCGTCGATCTCCATGACCTCTCCCCCGCTCGAGGGGGGATCGGTCGAGGGGGGTGGGGCGACCCCTTGCTCGAGGGCGGGAGCCCCCGAGCCTAGGTCGACAGATGGCGCGTGCAGATCCCTCGAGAAGATGTCGGGGGGGGGGGACCGTGCCTCGAGTAGATGCGATTTTGGCCAGCTCGTCGGCAGCCTCGTTGTACCGACGGGCTACGTGGTTGAGCTCGAGGCCATAAAACTTGTCCTCGAGCTTTCGAACCTCCTTGCAGTAGGCTTCCATCTTAGGATCGTGGCAGCTCGAGTCTTTCATCACTTGGTCGATCACCAACTGAGAGTCCCCTCGCACGTCGAGGCGTCGGACTCCGACTCGATGGCGATGCGCAGGCCGTTGACGAGGGCCTCGTACTCGGCGACGTTGTTGGAGGCGAGGAAGTGGAGGCGGATGACATATCGCATATGGACCCCTGAGGGTGATACGAATAGTAATCCTGCGCCTACTCTCGTCTTCATCAGTGATCCGTCGAAGTACATGGCCCAGAGCTCGCTCCGAACCTGCGCGGGGGGTAGTTGGGTGTCGGTCCATTCTGCAACGAAATCTGCCAGTACCTGAGATTTGATAGCCTTCCGAGGGGCGTAGGAGAGGGTCTCCCCCATGAGCTCGGCGGACCACTTGGCGATCCTTCCCGATGCCTCCCGGTTCTGGATTATCTCTCCGAGGGGGAACGAAGAAACCACAGTGACAGGATGGCCCAGGAAATAGTGTTTGAGCTTCCGCCGAGTGAGGACGACCGCGTACAACAGCTTCTGGATGTGGGGGATACCTTGTCTTGGTTTTGGAAAGGGCCTCGCTCACGAAGTAGATAGGCCTCTGAACCGGCAGGGCGTGTCCCTCTTCCTCCCTCTCGACTACTATGACCGCGCTGACTACCTGCGTAGTCC
The DNA here is from genome assembly GCA_022036555.1 of Microstegium vimineum. Taxonomy (NCBI): domain Eukaryota; kingdom Viridiplantae; phylum Streptophyta; class Magnoliopsida; order Poales; family Poaceae; genus Microstegium; species Microstegium vimineum. The sequence goes on along the minus strand of CM039131.1, from coordinate 61,378,575 downwards.
GCCGCGACATAGAGCAGGAGGGGCTCGGCCGGGCTCAGGGGGACCAAGACCGGGGGCGAGGTGAGCAAGGCATTGTGAGGTAGCAAAACTGCCGAAAGGAGTGATGAAAGAGGTCGCGAGCTGATCGGACTCCATCTTTATTTGGTGGTAGCCGGAGTATGCATCAAGGAAGCAGAGGGTTTCACATCTCGCAGTGGAATCTACTATTTGGTCGATACGTGGTAGTGGGAAAGGAACCTTGGGACATGCTTTATTTAAACTGGTGTAGTCTACACACATCCTATCCTTCCCATTCTTTTTCTTAACAAGCACGGGGTTAGATAACCACTCGGGATGATGTACCTCCTTGATGAAAACCGGCCTTCAAAAGCTTATCGACCTCCTCCCCGATGATCCTGCGCTTCTCCTCGTCGAAGCGGCGCAGGCGTTGCTTCACCGGTTTGGACCCGGCTCGGATGTCCAAGGAGTGCTCGGCGACTTCCCTCGGGATGCCCGGCATGTCCGAGGGACTCCATGCAAACACGTCGGCGTTCGCTCGGAGAAAGTCGACGAGCACGGCTTCCTATTTGGGCTCGAGGTGGCACTGATCGTCAGCACCTCCCCATCCTCGAGGCCGGGGTCGAGCGGGACGATCTTCGTGTCTTCCGCCGGCTTGAAGTTGCCAGCGTGGCGCTTGGGGTCGGGGATCTCTCCGGACAAGTCGTCGAGGGCCGCGAGGATAGCCGAATCCTCGCGGGCTTCGGCTTTTTCCACGCACTCGACGTCGCAGTCGTATGCTGCTCGTAGGAGGTGTCGACGTGATGACCCCCGAGGGCCCCGGCATCTTGAGCTTAGGTAGGTGTAGTTCGGGACCGCCATGAACTTGGCGTACCCCGGGCTACCGATGATGGCGTGGTAGGTGCCTCGCCACGCGCCACCTCGAAGGTCAGCTCTTCCTTTCGGAAGTTCGAGGGACGCCGAAACAGACCGTAGCTTGATGCGGCCGATCGGGAGTGCCTTCTTCCCCGGACGATTCCGTGGAACCCCCCCGCGCTGGGCAGGAGCATGGTCCTCGGGATCCCCAGGAGGTCGAGGGTCTCGGCGTAGATGATGTTGAGCTGCTCCCCCCGTCCATGAGCACCTTGCTGAGGCGGTGTTGAGGATGATCGGGTCGACGACGAGCGGGTAAACCCCTGCGTTGGGGATGTGTTCGGGTGGTCGTCCTGATCGAAGGTGATCGGCGTGTGGGACCAGTCGAGGTACCGTGGGCCTGGGCCCGAACGGAAAAGAATTCGACGCTCCCTCTTGCGTTGGCGCGTGGTGAGGCGGGTCGAGGGTCCCCCGTAGATCATGTAGCAGTCGTGGATCTCGGGGAAGCCTCCCTTTTGAACATCGCCCCCTGACGTGGACGTCACAGGGCGGGTCTTCCTTGCCGTCGTCTCTCCTGGGACCAGGAGGGACGAAGTGCCTACGAAGCATACGGCAATCCTCGAGGCGGTGGTTGGCCGACCCCATATGGTAGGGGCAAGGCTCTTTCAGCATCTTGTCGAAGACACCCCCGTTGGAGGGGGCCCTCGAGGCTTCCGCTTGTCCGTTGCAGCGACAAGGTCGTCGGGCTCGTCGTCGTGCTCGACGTTGGGCTCGACGTTGCGCCGACCCGGTTGGTTCTTCTTCTTCTTCTTCTTCCGGCCGCCATTGCCGTTGTTGTTCCTCCCGGGCCCCTTGTTTCTCGTGGGCCTATCGCCCGAGCCCCCGGGTTCGTCCGTGTTGCCCTCCCCCTTCCCTGGGGGAATCTGGAAGAATGCGCCTACGGCCTCCTCGCCAGCCGCGTAGTTGGCGATGACGTCCATGAGCTCGTTGGCGGTTTTGGGGATGTTTCGCCCCAGCTCCCGCACCAACTCTTTGCAGGTTGTCCCGCGATGAATGCCGTGATGACCTCGTGGTCGGAAATGTGAGTCAGTGCGGTACGCTGCTTCGAGAATCGACGGGTGAAGGCGCGGAGGGTCTCTCCTGGTTTCTGCTTGCAGCTGCGAAGGTCCCAGGAGTTGCCCGGGCGCCTCGTAGGTGCCCTTGAAGTTGCCCTCGAAGATCCGGACCAGGTCGGACCAGTCCTGGATCAAGTCCGGGGTAGCTCCTCGAGCCACCTTCGAGCGGTGTCGGAGAGGAACAATGGGAGTTGCCGGATGATGACGAGGTCATCTTTAGCTCTCCCCAGCTGGCATGCCAGTCTGAAATCGGCAAGCCAGAGCTCTGGCTTGGTTTTGCCGTTGTACTTGATCAGGCTGGTGGCGGACAGAAACGCACGGGCAGGGAAGCCCGCCGGATGGTTCTTCCGAAGACTCGAGGCCCCGGCGGCTCCGGAGACCGACATCGGTCTTCGTCGCTGTCGTAGCGCCCGCCTCGGTGAGCGTTGTAGCCTCGAGCCTCGGCGTCGCCGTATCGACGTCGATTGTTCACTCGAGGGGGGAGGTCGTCGATGAGGCGTTCCTGAACCGGTCGTGGCTCGACCCTGCCCTGGGGCGCCTTGTTCTGGTGGACAGAGGCCTCCCGATTTTGTCGAGGGGCGCTGCTTGCCGCTCAGAGGCAGCCCCTCGACGCCTCGAGGCCGAGCTCTCCGCCTGCTGCACGGCCGCAGTTTGGAGCAGCCTCTGGATTTCTTCCTTGATACGTTGTGCCTGGGGGGTCGATGGCGCCGGCATGTCGCGGAGCAGCATCGCGGCCGCTACGACATTCTGGCTGGCGCGGTTGAAGACTCGGGGTTCGGCGTTCCCCTCCTCGACGATCTGCCGGTGGACCTCCCGGGCCCGCTCGCGAGCTCCTCCACCCTGAGGACGCCCTCTTTCCCGCTCGAGGCGTGTTCGAGCTGCTGAAGACGCAGACGCTCCTCCTCGAGCTTGCCGAGGAGCTCTCGGACCTGCGTGATCTGGACATCGGGGGGTGGATCGGCTCTACGGGGACTTGGGGAATGGCATCTCGAGGTGGTGTGGCGTTGGCCCCTCCCCCTTCTTCGGTGGTCGCGGTGTCGTCGACGTCGTCCTGGAGGACGGTTTGCTCGTCGAGATGGAAGCACTCCCAGGTGGAGTCATAACTCTCGTCGGGAGAGTCCGAGTCAAAGTCGGCGTGGTAGAAGTGGGGAAGAGCCTGCCCCTTTCTTCCTCCTCCAGGCGCCGCCGTAACGTGCCCCACGTACGGGGCAGCTCTGGCTCGCCCGGTTGAAGGGGTGGTGACGGGATCGGCCGTCGCCCCACGACGGCGTCCATGGAGACTCGTCGTATGTATGTACTCGCGTCCCTGCGAAAGCAGAGTAGAGTCCGGCATCATTGCGGAGCCCGTACGGGAACGGGTCACGCGGTGATGACGGGATCGAGGGTGTCGGAGAAGCCACGGGAGCCTCCGGGGACGATGACGTGGAAGAGTCGAAGTCCCACTCGGGGAGACGCCCGCCCTCGGCCCCCAAGCGTAAGTCAAGCGGACCCCTAGGGGAGGGGGCCGTGTCGCCAGCTGGGACCGAGGGAACGACATCCGGCGCCCCAGAGCTCGCTCGACGGCGAGCGCGTCGAAGCCGCTCGCGCCTCCTCCTGATCGCAGGCCAGAGTCGCAAGCGGAGGGACCGTCATCTGATCCTGGCTGGCTCCGGCGAAGCGGAACTGCTGACGTCTAGGCCACGGGCGGAGGGGAAGACTATGAAGTCGCCCTGGTCCGTGAAACGAACCCTAGACTGTCGAACCAGATGACGGTGTTGAACGGAACGGTGGGATGGTGGAATCCATCTGAGAGAGTAGTCCGGAGTTGATCGACACGCGAATCCCCCTACCTGGCGCGCCAACTGTCGGTGTTATGACCCGGGGGTCAAGACCACCAACGAGTAAATTTGTATATCGCGTGCTCCCTCTCTCAGACGTGATGCAAGATGGACACAAGATTTATCCTGGTTCGGGCAAGAAGGCCCTACGTCCAGCGGGGGGAGGATGACTTGTATTATCTCGCACCCAAAGCGTGCTCGTACAGGGGGTACAAGCAGTGTTACACGGAGTCGCCACCCGAGGGTCGATCGAGCGCGCAGTGTGTGTGCGAGGCGTGGTCTAGGGTCCCTGAGAACCAAAGTCGGATCAGAGTCCTAGATGAAGTGGGAGCCGACCGAGAGAGACTCCAACCTCTCCTTGAAATCGGGAAAAAGAAGTCTCCTCACTCTACCTCGGCGTCCCCCTTTTATAGACCAAGGGGGAGACTCGAGGGTACAGGGTCCTAACAGCAAAGTATGGGCGGCGCATCCACGGCACAGTGTTGGCGAAGAGACATCGAGCACTGTGGCGGCGTGGTCTTCCCGTCCTTCAGGCGTCCCCGGTCGTGGCATCAGTAGAAGTCGTCGCAGTGCAGTGTCCGCAGGCGAGCACGAGTCCCACGGCCGAAGCGGGACGGGGCGGATGGGACGTCTTCCGTACCGGAGTTGTTGAAGAGGAGGGGGTCGAGCCCCCGGTCGAGGGGGGGGGTCGAGCCCCGTATGACTCCGTCGCGTTCCCGAAGTCGTCGTCGAGGGTCGCACTGTTCACTTTCCGAGGGGTACTGTTGAAGTCCGTACTCGCGTAGTGGCAGCAGTGGCGGCACAGTTGACGGGAGTCGAGGACCTGTCGGGGAGTTGGCGGATTTGACAGTGGACGCAGGCGCCCATGTCGTCAGGTGGGTTTACTTTTACCCATGCCGGAGTGGTTGGATTAATCGAGCCCTCGTCTGTCGACGGCGTTTGGATGGTCGAGGCGTCGACGGGGTTGGGGAGGTCGAAGTCGAGGTGGTGCCGGGGGGTCGTTCGTTCGACCCCTCGTCCGTCGTCGAGGTGGAGCCGGGGGGTCGTTCGTTCGACCCCTCGTCCGTCGTCGAGGTAGAGGTCGGGGTTGTGACTTGTTGCTGCAGTTGGTGTAGATGGGACCCTCGATTGATGGGCCGCGTCTCACCGAGCAGTGGGCAGATCCTTGCCTTAAAAATGGTTGCTATGTTTAGCGTTAATTTATCGAAGGGTTTAGGGTACCCCTTACCTTCGTACCCGACAATATCCATGTGGGGTCTTGTTTTGAAGAGTTTCTTGCGAGGAACACCATGGTGCGATTGGATTTTAATTATGATACTTGGTTTATGTGTTATGGATTTTTTCCTATTTCAAAATGAAATAGCTAGTGGGGAGATAAACGAGGGTTAGGGGACTGATGACATCACCTGATCTATGATGATATCACTTTTGGCAAATACTCGAACCTAATTGGAGGGGGCCCTCTGAGTGGGTCTTTGCAATATAGGAGTAGTAGATTAGGTAGACCTAGAAAATTCATTATCATGATTCCCCATCAAAGAAATTCATTCCTTCTCTTTCTAAATTCTAAACCAAAGCAAGTGGTCAACTTCCACAATGGTCGACACTTTCTACTCTAATTCCATGTTGTTGGAGAGAAAAAAACTCTTATTTGTGTGGATAGATATATGAGAAATAGATGCTTAACTTGCTATGTCCGATAATGACACTCAAGTAGTGAATTTATCGTTACCATAACAGTAGCACACATGGATTGAGCTAGACACGTAGGCGTCCTAGAAGGCCACATGTGAAGAATGAGCTAGTTCTCCTGCCTGACGTTCGAGCTATCAATTTTAGGGAGGTGACTCTACATCTATGACATTTTTCATTTTCCATTGGCTCACTGTTGGGCCAAACCTATTGCACCCAATACTACCATTGTGAAAGAGGTCGACCAACTGTATCTTCATCCATGACATTTCATAGTATGATAACAGAGACATAATTGATGATGTGGTGCACGACGCCCACAACATACTAAGAGTGTTTCCAATTGTATAACAATTGGCAATGTTTCTGATTAACTTAGAACTTGTTTAACATGGAAGAGAGGATATGTGTTCTAATGTCAAACAAACCAACAAATGATTTCACATGGACCAGGAATTAGAGCATCTAGCATGAGATAATATGGATTTATTAGTGGCATTTAGGATTTGATACATGGACATCTAAAAAATGAATTGGGAATATTACCCATCTTTCTCGGCTTTCCTCTGGCTACTCTATCAAGACACCAGGGTGAGGAGGAAGGACAGGTTTGAACTTTAACTAACATGCAAGAAAAATTGTATTATTAATGGATCTATTGTATCTTATAACAAGGCTCTTGGTGTTGAAGAATGCAAACACTAAAATCTCTTAAACAAGGTTGTCAACTTTTGCCTACACATCATTGGGTACATTGTGTGAGCTTTAGGCTTCCAATCTACAAGCATGCAGACTTCACAACATACATAACTTAGCTATCTTAGTTGATTTTGTGTAGTTGTGCTCTTTATATGTTACTGCAACCACACTTTTGGTTTAGGAAATGGCTAGCCAGTACTCTGTTTTCCCCTCTCACAACACTCGACTTTTTTACCATCGATCTTCTCATCCAATGGCTCACACTTTTTCTTCCTCCTCATGCCCTGCTGACAATGGAGTCCTCGTCCCGACTTGGCCCAATCGCCTCCATCGCCACTAAGGCCCCTCTAAATCACATGTTGGCCTCCCCATCGCTGCTAGGGCCCCTCTAAATCATCAGTTAGCCTATTTGGTTTCTCTTTGGTTTATGCATATTTTGGTCAATGTGCTACTCTTGCCTATTGGCACTGTGCAATGCAGTTTCAGTAACAACCTAATTAAGGATGTTATTGTTTTTATGCGGCCTAGAGATATGTTTTGAGATGTTCAACATTAACTTAATTATTATGCTACATAATTTCAAACAATTTATGAATAACAAAAAATCTTAGGTGCACTGCATAATACATAGTAGCAGTACAAAAATAAGTGTATGTGTATAGATATACTGGTTATTAATTGAGAGAGAGAGAGAGAGAGCCATGGTATGAGGCCACATCTTAGGCATATTTGACATAGATTAACTTAATCACTAGTGGAGCTGTTTTTTTTAGAAAATATAGATTCATGAACAACTTTGTCGGCCCTGAACTGTTTTCGAAAACTCGTTCGGCAAAACAGCTTCACCAACCATTTCATACATATAGGTAAAAGAGAGAAATAAAGGAGAGAGCTGAGATAAGCTATTTTTTTAACTTCATCTTAATTCATGTCTTTGTAAGAGAAGGAGCTTCACTCTATTTTCAAAATAGTTATTTAATAAAAAAATAGCTCACAATAACTTTATAAAACTATTGTAAAATGTATCAAACATGCCTTAATTAATCAAACATTGTTCTGAATTCTAAACTTCAGCTACACGTTCAGAAAAGTGGCATCAGTTATTATTCAAGGTCAAACATACTATATTCTCTGCAGCACTGCAGATCACAGTGAGATGGGTCAAATTATTGGCCTTGCTTGCTCAGAAAAATGGACTCTCTTATCTTAATTTTCGCGGCCGACACAACTTGGTCGCTGACGCAGATGGACCCACCATCTCCAGTCCAGACCATTTTGCACATTCCCCGAAACGTGCATGGCTCAAACTCCGGCCGTGAGGGAGCAGGCTCCCGCTCCCGCCTCCCGCCCGACGACCCCTCGTATCCTCGTCCCTCCCGACGTGCTTGGCACCACAACAACGCCCACCGTACGTGCGTGCACTACCATGTCGTCGGTCGACCGCGGCCTGGATCCAACGAACTCACGCGCATCTTATAAAACTCGTCCTGGCCGCGACGGGGCTCACCAGCCACTGCCGACGACGACGACAACGACGGCGGCGACAGCACCGCAACAACGTACATTACCTTGAGGTCGAGCCAGCATGCCGCGGTTGATGACGACGGCGACCAAGAAGACGCAGGCCACCTTGGTGGTAGCCGCGTCGTTCCTCCTCCTCGCCGCGGTGTCCGCCTCGTCTGCGCCGTTCGACTACGCCGGCGCGTTCGACAAGTGTCTGCAGTTCTTCGAGGCGCAGCGGTCCGGGAAGCTCCCCGTCGACCGCCGCGTCCACTGGCGCGGCGACTCCGCCCTCACCGACGGCTACTCCCAGGGGGTTTGTACTTCCGATCCGACCGATGATTCGTATTCATCGTCCATAATCGTCGGAGCTGATGACGACGACGACGACGATCCGTCGTTGCGTTGCATGCAGGTGGACTTGGTGGGCGGGTACTACGACTCCGGCGACCACGTCAAGTTCGGGTTCCCGATGGCGTACGCGGTGACGATGCTGGCGTGGGGGGTGCTGGAGTTCGAGAAGGAGATGGTGGCCGCCAACAATGGCCACCAGCGCGCGCTGGACGCCATCCGCTGGGGGGTCAACTACTTCGTCAAGGCCCACACCCAGCCCAACGTCCTATGGGTCCAGGTAAACGCACGCACGTCACACACACAGGCCCAGCAGAGATTCACGGCCCACCCACCAGCCCTGCAGAGCTGAAACGGTTCTCAAAATCTGCAGGTGGGCGACGGCGACAGCGACCACCTCTGCTGGGAGCGCGCCGAGGACATGTCCACGCCGCGGACGGCGTTCAAGATCGACACGAACCACCCGGGGTCCGAGGTCGCCGCCGAGACGGCCTCCGCGCTGGCCGCTGCGTCCAAGGCCTTCCGCCCCTACGACTCCATGTACGCTGACCTCCTCCTGCTGCACGCAAAGCAGGTAAAATCTGCCGGATCGGAATGCATGCGTCTGTCTGTTATACACTGCGGAATTTCCAGAGTACTGAATTTTCAGTTCGTTCCACTGAGTGAAATCTTCCTGTGTTGGTGACATGGACAGCTCTTCAGGTTCGCCGACACGTTCAGAGGCAGGTACGATGGCTCCGTGCAGAGCGCCAAGAAGTTCTACCCTTCGAATTCTGGCTATGAGGTAGGATTAATTAGGAGCAGTACAAACAAACATTCCTGTGAATCGAACAATTAGTTCGATCGGGCCGAACCTGACAGACAACTCATGACGAACAATTGTTTAGGACGAGCTGCTCTGGGCGGCGGCGTGGCTGCACGAGGCGACAGGCGACGAGGAGTACCTGCGGTACGTGACCCGGAACGCGGAGGACTTGGGCGGATCGGCATGTCGATGCTCGAGTTCTCCTGGGACAACAAGTACGCCGGCCTGCAGGTGCTCCTCTCCAAGGCGGTCCTCACCGGCGGCAACAGCGGCGGCGAGTACGCCGACACGCTGAGGCAGTACCAGGCGAAGGCGGAGTTCTTCCTGTGCGCGTGCCTGCAGAAGAACGGCGGGCACAACGTGAAGCTCACCCCAGGCGGGCTCCTGCACGCGGACGAGTGGAACAACATGCAGTACGTCAGCTCCGCCACCTTCCTCCTCACCGTCTACGCCGACTACCTCTCGGCGTCGGCGTCGCACGGCGGCGCGCTCAGGTGCCCCGACGGCGAGGTGAAGCCCCACGAGATGGTCCGGTTCGCGCGGTCCCAGGCGGACTACGTCCTGGGTAAGAACCCCAAGGGCATGAGCTACATGGTCGGCTACGGCAGCTACTTCCCGACGCACGTGCACCACCGTGGCGCCTCCATCTCGTCCAAGGTTGGGTGCATGGACGGCTTCGACAGCTACTTCAACAGCAAGGGCGCCGACCCTAACGTCCTCCACGGCGCCATCGTCGGTGGGCCTGACGCCAACGACGGCTTCGTCGATGATCGCTGCAACTACCAGCAGGCCGAGCCCACACTCGCCGGGAACGCGCCCTTCTGCGGCGTCTTCGCTCGCCTCGCCGCCGAGCCGGCCGACGCCGACGCCGACGCCTCCGGTAATTAAACAACCTCAGCATCACCATCGAACACGTTCCTCCCGTCGCACCGATCGTAAGTTCGTCACTGAACAATGGATGCCACCATGAATGATTGCAGATAACAGCCCGCCGGCGTCTTCTTACTCACCGGCACCGCCAAAGGATTCGTCGCCATCAAAGGGTAAGAACTGAAGTTCAATTGCAGCTGCAATGAATCGCACTGGCGCTAGGACGATGCAGGTCGAGCTGACGATGACATTGAGAGTCTCTCTTTGTGTTGTGCGTACGTGCAGGGTCTCCTCTGGAGTTCGTGCACACGGTGAGCAACTCGTGGACGGAGAACGGGTGGAGCACTACCGGCACGTGGTGACGGCGAAGAACACGTGCGGGCACCCCATCACGTACATGAAGCTGCACGTGAAGGGTCTGTCGGGCCCCATCTACGGCGTGTCGCCCGCCACCGCCAAGGAGAAGGACACGTACGAGCTCCCCGCGTGGGTCACCAGCCTCGGCGCCGGCGAGCAGCTCACCATCGTGTACATCCAGGGCGGGCCCGCGGCAAAGTTCTCCGTGGTCAGCTACAAGACTGCTTGAGGCTAGGCTCACCGTGCCCGGGCGCCCACCGGTGTTTTTTTGGCTTCCACCCATCCGATCCGATCCCCTGTTTCCTTTTCTTTTTTTCCGGCCTGGTTCTGCTCACTGCAATTCTTCTACTACTTTCTTCTTCTTTTTTTCTTCTGTTCATTCATGTGTGTGTGTCTGAATCTTTACATGATATTGAAATTGAAGACGATTAGGTATAACAATCGTGATTATGTATCACAGTTAACCGTATGCTTTGTTGTCTTCCCCTGTTTTCTTTTCATTGTTGACTCAACCCAACATATGAGGGATATACCATAGCAATTAGTAGGACAACTAAATAAGCACGACTAAAGTTAAAATAGATTCGGTGCAAGTGCAATCCAACCTAATTGATGCCCACGCACCAAACTGTATTAGGGTCTGTTTGGAACGCGAGAATTTTTTCTCATTCTTGCATTTTTTCTGTGAAAATGAACTGATTCCTGTGAAATTTCCGAATGATTTCTATGAAATTCTTGCGTTCCAAACATGCCCTTATATTGTATGCATAATCCATGGGGTCGTGGAACAGGTTCTGATTGCTGCTGCCACTCGATCTCCCAGCGCGAGAGTGACCTGTGACCTGACCTGAGTGGGAGACTTGACTATGGCTACGGGATGTCGTGGCACCCAACTAGTGTTACACGGCCGTTGTCTGAAACTGAAATGTAGCACGCCAATTACGGTGATTGGGACTGGAACCTGCAGCAACCGGAGGAGCCACAGACGGCTCTCGATCTGTAGCTAGAGCGAGCTGAAAGCCACTACTGCAGCTAGCAGTCGGCCTGATGAGCACCCACCACACCCGTCGCCTGTCCAATTAAGAGACCTGAACTTTCAAGGCACACCACACCACAGCCGGAGCAGTGAAGAATGCTTGAGCAGGAGCGGAGGGAGAACGCCTGACGACGACGTCGACGTGACGTGCTGGCTCCGATCCGCTACTGTCCAGCCGCGGCGCGCGCACCCACGACCACGAGGGCCGCGATCGCCGTCGTACAGCGCAGGGCGTATGATTTGTGAAAGGGACGCCGACGTGGGTGGGTCTTGCTTGTCCGCACGACCGCACCGCCCCGCCTGCCTGCACTCCGTGATCACAGCCGATCGGGACCGTACGTGACTGCTCGATCTTCACGGTTTCTAAATGGATCCCATCGAATAGGAATAGGGGCTGGCGGTTTTGCGCAAATAGGATCGGCTGTTGTTTGCCCAGGCGGTTGTTTGTTTGTTTTTTGCCGGGTGGGTGTTTGTTTTCCTTGTTTTTTTTGTCAGACATGCTTTCCTTAAATATATAAAAAAAAAAGAGAGAAAGAAAGTTGAACGGCTGGGGATGGGGCCTGGACGGCTGACGTAATAGCCGCCCAGCCAAACAGATGTCCCATCGCCGCTTCGGTTGATATACCGATGTTTCATGGTAATGGTACTGTTGCGCTTCCATTACTGGATGTCCAGGTTACACCACCTGTTGTTGGATTGGTCTAGTCCACATATGATTATAATTCATCGGCGTATGATTTGCTGATAATTGATAGCCACCCGACGCTTGTTGCTCCTGCACCCTGGGATAATTAACAAATGGACCTCCTTGATGTATTGATACCCCGGTTTGAGGATTCGGCGTCATTGTGGAATGATTTATCGCTGCCAAATCTTGTTGTACTGGCAAAGAACTTGCGGATGGTTGCCCGTAAGGTACTTTGGGTATCGTCATCTGAAGATCTCCTGGCAGCAACTGCACATTTGGAGAAGTCGTAACATGATGTACTATCGGGCTCACTGGCTGCGCTGATATCCCCGACTCCACAGAGGCTTTCCCCGCTGCATTATTGCCTTGGATTAGTTTAGCATCGGCAGATGAATCTGGAGGCATACCGTATCCTCACCAGCTAGTCGGCTGACTCTGAAATATATGTCCTGACATTGTCGATGCCGCCGGATCGGCATTCGGCTGAACGACGCTTGTAGGGCTCGATCTTGGTGGTGTAACTTCATCGGTAGAAGGATTAACAGGTTAGAACACTGGAGTCGCCGATGAAGTTGTGGCAGATGCCGATCCAGTTTGATGATACGCTGGACCAACATACCTAGGTGGTTGTCCTTCTTTGAAAGATTGCATGACAGCATTGTATACAGTATTTGACAACACATTGGAATGACTAATGAGCGTTTGACTTAACGCAGAATTAACCATCTCTTGCAACTTACCAGGATTGACGTCGAAAGTGACTTGTCGTGGCGCCGGCAGATCTTGCTTCTGAATAGCATCGCCGCTCCTGTTTAAGTTGAAGGATTTCAGATACAATTGCTTGTACTCCTCCATAGCTTGCTCCATAGCCTGCTTCTGATTATCCTTTAGATCTGCTTCGGAGACTTCAATGACGTTGTCCTGATGGACACCAGCTTGATCACCCATACTTTCGTGATGGATGAAACTATGATCAATAGATGTATGATTGGTCCCATCGGGTGTACCAAAAGAGGTGTTGACACAAAAAGCGTCGGATCTGCGAACACCTCGGGCTTATACCCGAACTCGGTATCCAAAGGTGTGCCAGTTGATTTGACCAGTTAATCAACAAGGACGATAACTAGAACAACGATGAACGAGACGACAGCGATGCGCCCGGACGTCAAGTCTCAGATTGTTCAAAAAACAGAACTCGCGAGGTAGACGGAGATCTTGTAGATGCAGCCCGTCGAAATCGTAAGAACTCGTAGATAAACTATAACTAATGCGAAAAGTAGATGCTGAAAAGTAAGACGAAAATAATAGATTTGTTTGATTGTATTGGATATATTTCATACGAGCCCTAGGTACCTGTTTATACTACGGTAAAAGGAGTTATACATAGACACGATTCATACTAAACAAAACTTCTATTTTTAAGGAAATAAAACGACTCGTGTAAGAGTTGGACTCAAACTAAAACAATAATACTAGCATAAAAATTGTCAGTTTCCTTGTCTGTCTTCCCTACGATGAAACTTTTCATCAGCAGATTTCTTCAATCTGCAACTTCTTTTTATTACCATCGGCAACTTTCTGCTGACGTCAGCCACATCGACCTATATTCATCAGTAATCCCTTCTTATCGGCAAAACATATCTTCTTTCCTCTTTGACGCTTCTTCCATCACTCACTATCGGTAGATTCCTCTGCTTCTATCGGTAACTAAACCGATAGCACCTTGATGCCGATGAGGAACAACTTTTACCTCTTTACCGATCAATACACTTGGCTCAATATTGACCCGTACAAAAATGGGTGTCAACACGAGCACGGCACGCCCCATGAGCGTACGCACGTGGCATGACACGGACACGGCCCGGTCTAAGTGGCGGCACGAGAGCGGCCATGTGATTGTGATTCGAACAGCTAATTTGGTCAAAATGACTTGTTAAAATAATTTATGATAACTAATAATTAAGTTGTAACCAGTTAAAAATGATGAATACTTATGAAAAAACTGAAAATGATGAGCGTTTATGAGAATTTTGAAGTGTTTTTGCATGATGGGCCATAGAGCGGTACGATAAAACGGTCCGCGGGCCGTACCGTGGACTGGTAGTCAGACACGAAGTACGACTAGGCACGGCCCGTCAGATACGATGGCCCGAGGAGGCACGACAGGAGCCGAAACGGCAGGATGATCATCTTATTGTTTGCCGTAGCAGTAGGGTAGGCACGCTAATTCCTCAGTCGGCGGACACTCAAAATCAACGGTTCTAGAGGCCTGCATGGCCCCACTCAAAATCAACGGTATATATAAGCTCAGAAAAAAAACAGTAGTACGTACGTAGAGAAGATTCAGCTACACATACATCATTCTTGACTTCTTGTTTTTTTCTTACTTAACTGAAAAAATCGTTAAGACGAGTATATATTATTACGTGCGTAATTTATTTACATAAACTTTTTAAACAAGATGAAGATCAAAGAAGAAATCTAAAAATCAAAACGACATTTTTATTGGATGGAGGGAATATACAACATGGATATTACTCATTTAACTTTGATGCTTTAGGTCAGTTCCAATGTGTATTGATTGTAGTTTTTACTCCTCTTTATTATTACTGTATCAGAAGTACAAGCCATAGAGCATAACATAAACGTGTAGAAATATTTGAGAAATTAACAATTCTACACATTGCAACTTGAAACAAGAAAATAATTAATGATGAGAAATGTTGGAGCCGAGAGGTAGACAAGATGGATATGGCTCATTTAACGATGATGTCGTAGGGCAGTCCCAATAGATATTGATGGTACTTTCCGTCCCTCTTAATTATTACCGCATCAGAAGTCCAAGTCACGTAGCATAAAACAAATGTGTAGAAATCTTTGTGAAATTAACAGTTCTATGCTCCTGGACAGGGAAATAATTAGTGTAGAAAAATCAGGAGTATATTACAATATGAAACAAAGAGTAATTAATGTTTAGAAATCTTGGAACCGAGAGGTACTCTCTCCATTCCATTAAAAATGTCGTTTTTAACTTCTAGACTTTTTGTTTGATCGTTCGTCTTATTTAAAAAAATATATGATTATTATTTATTCTATTATGAATTATTTTATTATTAGAGATAGTTTAATAATGATTTATTTATTTTATTATTTACATAAATTTTTTTAAATAAGACAAACGGCCAAACGAGAAATAAGTCAAAATGACATTTTAATGGCACTGAGGGAGTAGACAATATGGATACGACTCATTTAACGTCGATGCATTAGGACAGTTTCAATGAGTATTGGTGGTAGTTTTTATCCCTCTTAATTATTACTACATCAGAAATCCAAGGGTTAACACTGAATTCTGGTATACTCAGAATGACAGGTGGGCCAGTGTGAGAAAAGGCTGCCGAAGAACAAGTTCAGAAGTGTTCGGCAAAATCTATGCGGTCGGCTAATTCCTAAAGATTCGACAATTGACTACGTAATCGGCTACTTCGAAGAAGGTGGTTTTGCGTCGAAGCAACGAAAAGAGCCAAGTAAAGAGCCGATCGACGACGATAGCCGTAACAATTAAGGCAATAAAGACTCCGAAGGGAAATAAAATCGAGATACTGTATCTTTTCCTTTAATATCTTGTAGTCGTGTCCTCTTAGGACTCATGTCATGACCAGGGTATAAATATAAGCCATTGGCTGTTGTAAAAGTGTTCACAACCAAGCCAATACAACCGGCCTCATGCCAACTTCGAGTCCTTTGTCGTGTCGTCGAGTTCTTCGAGAGGAATCATCGATCCGTCGACCTCCGTAAGTCTTGGCAACCTTGCTATCATGTCTAGTATCATGCGGTGGATTTAGATATTGATGCAAGTAGTCTTGTTTGTTATCAATGATCGTGCGGCGGATCATTGCCTAATAATCAAGAGGTCTTCGCTTGTGTTTCGCTTATGAGTAGATGTCGTGCGGCGGATATTTGCTTGTATGCTTAGCAAAAGCAAGATAGTTATCGGCCCCTGTAGATATGGCAAGATCTATTGGGTTCATTAAGTTATCGTGTTGCATGTTTTATATAATCTTTACATATTTGCAAACACTCTTTTGCCCAATCTAGATTGATACGGTTCGACTCTTGTTAGTTTATATAGATCTATCTATGTTATGATGAATTGCTTCTATGTTGTTTCCATGAGTAGATCTTATATCTATAAATAGCTGAATTAGTTTGAATCTAAATTGTCACGTGTTGCGGGTTCATGCATGTTATCCATATTTAAGCTTTGATGACGCAGGGTGTCGTGTGGCAGATGCAGGCTTTAGATTAGTTTAATCATGTTTGCTTACATGTTTCCTTCGTTATGGACCCCAATTCGGCTGATTGCCGAGATTGGTTACGCTTTAACTTATAGTCAATTACAAGTCGTTCGCACGTCCTTTTTTCACGCTTATGCGTTCGGCAATTAATGATTTGCGTGTTACATGTTTATTTTAGCCGAACGTTACACAAAACTTGTTGACAGATAGCTTTCATAGTTGTATGTCGTTGTAAGTGGCTTCAGGGCCGTACATATAGAACTGTCTAGTATTACCCAGCACGTTCCAGTTTATATCTAATAACTTTCATCCCTTGTTAGTTTTAGGTCAAACTAACTGGCACGTTTTCGGTTCTCGAAGCACCTGGGCACCCGATTGAAGTCACGCTTTCTGGCTTGCTGTGTGTGAGACGCAGTACGTCACATTTGGTGTCAACACACTTTTTGGCACGCTCGGTGGGACCACTTTGGATAGAAAGCCCTGTGAATATCTCCGACAAGGGCCGACAGCCAATCCAAGTAATTAGCTCTGAGAGTAATTTTTAATGGGAAACGCAATCGATGACAACGAAGGGAAGCTAGGACGCGGCTTCATGTCGGCCGATAAACTAGAGGAGATAAACGTTGGTGATGATGATAGACCGAGGTCGATGTTTATCAGTGCAAATTTATACCAGGAGCATAGGTTGAAATTGATAAACCTGCTAAAAGAATTTAAAGATTGTTTTGCTTGGGATTATACAGAGATGTCCGGGCTGGATCGTTCCATTGTCGAACATAAATTGCCAATCAAACCGGAATATTGTCCTTTCAAGCAACCTCCTCGGAAAAGATTTACAAAGAGAAGGTGTTGGCCGATGTGAAGAAGGAAGTTGAAAGATTATTGGAGGCAAACTTCATTCGGTCATGCAGATATGCAGATTGGGTTTCAAACATAGTCCCAGTATACAAGAAGAATGGAAAGATGAGGGTCTGCATTGATTTTAGAAATCTCAACAAGGCTACTCCCATGGATGGTTACCCAATGCCAGTGTTCGATCTGCTCGTCGATGCATCGGCTGGTTACGAGGTCATCAGCTTCACGGATGGTAATGCCGGTTATAACCAGATCTTCATGGCAATAGAGGATATTTCGAAGACAGACTTCAGGTGCCCTGGTCATGTTGGTTTGTTTGAGTGGATCGTCATGACTTTTGGTTTGAAGAATGCCGGTGCAACCTATCAAAAAGCTATGAACTACATTTTTCATGAGTTGATCGGCAAGATTGTAGAAATCTACATTGATGATGTGGTGGTTAAGTCTAGAAACCATGAGGGATATTTGGCCGATTTAAGGAAGACCTTGGAGTGCACTAGAAAGCATGGTTTGAGGATGAACTCGAATAAATGTGCCTTTGGGGTCTCGGCTGTTGAGTTTTTAGGCTTTCTAGTCCATAAAGGAGGGATCGAAGTTGGTAAGAAGAGTATGGAAGCAATAGACAAGGTGGTACCTCCAACCAATCTCACAGAGTTACAATCATTGTTGGGCAAGATTAATTTTGAGAGAAGATTCATCTCTAACTTGTCAGAAAGAGTGTTACCTTTCTCTCCACTATTGAAGCTTAAAAAGGATCAAGAGTTCGTGTGGGGTGACGTACAACAGAGGGCTTTCGATGAGATCAAAGAGTACATGAAGGCACCACCCGTATTGGTACCTCCGCAGCTTGACAAGTCGTTTAAATTATACATGGCGGCCGATAACCTAACGATAGGGTCGGCCCTCATGCAAGAGTTCAAAGGAAAAGAAAGAGTAATAGCTTACCTTAGCCGAAAACTACTAGATCCGGAGACAAGGTATTCGGCTATAGAAAAACTTTGCTTATGTGTGTTTTATTCATGTACTAAGCTTCGGCATTATCTGTTAAATGTCGAATGTGTGATAGTTTTTGAGTTCGATGTGATAAAACACATGTTATTGATGCCAATTTTAAATGGGAGAATCAGCAAATGGAGTTTAGCTCTGTCAGAATTTGATTTAAGGTACGAATCGGCAAAAGCAGTAAAGGGTCAGGTTATTGCTGATTTCATTACCCAACACCGTGATCCCTCTGCTGGCATGGTAACCATTGTACCATGAACTTTGTTTTTTGATGGTTCATCTTGTAGCAAAGGTGGTGGAGCAGGTATTCTCTTGGTTTCTCCCATAGGTTTGACCTTTGAGTATGTCATCCCTATTGATTTCCTGGTTACTAACAATCAAGCAGAATATGAGGCATTGCTTAGAGGGCTCTGATTGCTTGTCGAGGTGAGGACCGCTGCTGTTGAAGTTTTCGGGGATTCTGAGCTGTTAATTAACCAACTGATTGGCCAATATGAATACAAGAGTGATATGTTGAAGGGATATTATGAAGAGTGTCGAGAGCTTCTAAAAAGTTTCCAAGTAGCCACCTTGCATCATATCCCTAGGGGGCAGAATGAAGAAGCAAATAGGCTGGCTCAAAGTGCTTCGGGGTACCGAGAGGATCAAGAAATTCATGCTGTGGATGAAGATCGGGTAATTAATGACTGGAGGAACGAAATTGCCGATTATTTGAAAAATTCATCGCAAAAAATTTCCGAAAGCTCAGGTATAAGGCTATCAAGTTCGTACTCCTTGATAACTAGTTGTACCACAAGTCCATAGATGGAGTGCTCCTCAAATGTTTGAATCAAGAGGAGTCCAGAAAGATAATGTATGAAGTACATGAAGGAGTATGTGGTACACATCAGTCGGCTTACCGAATGAAGTGGATAATAAGGAGAACTGGTTATTTTTGGCCAACCATGCTTGAGGATTGTTTTGAATATTACAAGGGATGTCAAGACTGTTAGAGGTTTGGTAATATTCAGAGAGCCCCAACATCGGCCTTAAACCTAATTGTCAAGCCTTGGTCGTTCAGAGGATGGGGCATAGATTTGATCGGTCAAATTCATCCTTCTTCTAGCAAAGGACATAAGTTTGTACTATTTGCCACAAATTATTTCACAAAGTGGGTTGAAGCTATTCCCCTAAAGAAGGTTACATCAGAAAACATAGTCAACTTTGTTAAAGAGCATATAATTCACAGATTAGGGATTCCTCAGACTATAACAACAGATCAAGGGACTCAGTTCACTTCATCCGAGTTTTGTGATTTTTCCGAGGAGATGGGAATCAAATTGTACAACTCTTCTCCTTATTATGCACAGGCTAATGGCCAAGCTGAAGCTTCAAATAAGATCATGATCAAAATTATTCAGAAGAAGATTGATGAAAAACCGAAGAAATGACATTCGGTTCTTAATGAGGCTTTGTGGGCTTACCGGATGGCTTGCCATGGATCTACTCAGGCATCTCCCTACGAGTTGGTTTATGGCCATCATGTTGTGCTGCCATGGGAATTGCAATCAGATTCAAGACGGGTTACATTGCAGAACGATTTGAGTAAAGAAGATTACAAGAGTCTGATGATGGACGAATTAGAAGATTTGCATTTAGTCCGTCTCAAAGCATTGGAAAATATTGAGAAAAATAAAGCGCGAATTGCTAGGTATTATAACAAGAAGGTTAAAGAAAAACAATTCGCAGCAGGAGATTTGGTTTGGAAAACTGTATTGCTGATCGGAGCCAAGGACAGAGCGTTCGGCAAATGGTCTCCAAATTGGGAAGGGCCTTTTCAAGTGGTAAAATGCACGCCTGGCAATGCATATATCTTTAAAACTCTATTGGGAGAGAAATTTGCTAGAGCTATCAATGAAAGGTTTCTTAAAAAATTTTATCCCAGTGTTGAAGTTGGTTCATAGAATGACTTAAGGAATCTGATGCACGGATAGCCGATACAGAGATATCGCCTTTAGCCGAAAAAATACTCTGAAAAACATAGGCATTTCCAGATTGATTGTTCTCAAAAAAATAGTAGAGATTCTGAATATTACACAGGGGAGGTTCTTTACATAGTTCCTAAGTACAAACTAATCAAACAACCTGTTGAGAACTGACTGGGCGTATGTGGCCTGGCTGAGGGCGGTAGCGTGATCTTCGTAGCTCTCCAGAAGATCCTCGATGTCCTCAACATCTTCTGGAGGCACTTGGCCATGAAAGCCAGTTGGATGGAAGGAAAGGTCTTCACCACGTTGGGTGGTCATGGCCGCCAACCCCAGGGCCACATCGTGGTGCACGCCGTGAATGACAAGTTGATCGATACGACCATCCACATTGTCAAGGCGTGCCTCGGCGGTATCTCCCTGGGCGTTCACCTTGTCGGCGATTCTAATAGCCGCGGCCTTCAAGCGCTCGTTCTCTGCAGAAAGCGCTGAACGAGGATGCAGATTGGATGAGCAAGCGGGATTAAAAGAAAAGACAAAACAATATTGCTTTTGGCTAACCCGTGATGGCGTCGCAAAGTTGCTTCCGCTGATCCTCCCACTCGAGTTGGTCGACGCCATACTGCTTGGAGATCCTCTCTAGTTCTCCGCAGGTTTTGTCCCTCTCGCGCCTGAAGTTGGCCGCCTCCGCATGGGTGTAGGGGGCATCCGCATCCGACCCCGAACCTAAGTCCCAGGGCTGAGAGTGGTAGGAGTTCGAAGACCTAGAAGAGGCCGGCGCTGGACTCCCCGGCTGACTTGCTGTTGCCGTGGGGAGAGGGATGCTGCGACTCGTGGAGATGGAGATGATCCTGATGAACAAGAGCGGAGATTCATGGCTAGCATAATGGACAGAGAACAAAATGCAAGGGGGCAAGAAACTAATTCTTACCCGCGCTGCCGATTGCGCCATGCATGGCTCCCTTCAGGTGCTCCTTCGGCGGGACGCTTGCTGCGGTTGTCACCTCCCGCCATTGTTACTGTATGGTTAGGGTTTCCCTCTGGATTGAAAAAGAGAAGACGAAGGCAAGGGTTTGACTGAACCGTTGAAAAAGAAAGGAGAAGGAAGGTTTATTTATAGGCCGAACGAGAATACCAAGAGGCGAGTCAGGACTGTTCCTATTCGATGGGCCGTTGGTGGAATGGGCCAGGCTCGGGTATGTCAAAGGGCGCTCGGCTATATCTTTGAACTGACACGATCGGCTACTTCAAAGGTCGTTCGGCTATGTTCCTGTGCTGAGGGCAGTCGGCTATCGGAGAACCAAAGATGGATCGGCTATGCATTAATCGGGAAAATAATGGAGCCGATTGTGCTATTATACGAGCAGGGATATATAGGAAGCAAGACAATAATTATGGTCTGAAAACGAAACATGTTGTTCTTGATCTATTACAAAACTATACGTCTACTGATGAAGGAGCTGATTGATGCCATCTAGGGCATCAGTTTTGATTCGGTTGACATCAGCTAGCACTTTTTGATCTTCATCGTCAGAGCTTTGGATGTTGGATAGCTTTGCTTTGAGTTGTTGATTTTCTTTCAAGGCGACTGACATTTGTGATGAAATTGCTTCTATGGAGCTTGGCAGATCCGTCATCTTGTCTTCGTGAGATTGGATTTTGGCATTCAGTGCAGATAATTCAGCTTCCAATCTGACTCTTTTGTCCTTCATAACTTTTAACTCAGATTCTAGGGTCGCCATTGAATCTCTGGCAGCTTGAAGGTTGGAGTGCAAAGCTTTGGCTTCTTGTTTCTTCAGAAGTTTGCTATCCTGTAGGGCAGTCCTGGAAGCTATATTTTTCTTTGCTCTCTTCACCATACCAAAGTAGTCATCAAGTTGGCTGCGGATTCCAAAGAGGCCTTAAGGGCAGTTGGAAGATCTTGATTGATGAGTTCAAGGATATCCTTTATCTGATCTGAGTCTTGTAGTAAAATGTTGATATCTTTGTTCAGCAGGTGATCTATATCCTGCAGCCGAGCTTGGTTTTTCTCTGATAAAGTCTGCTAAGAGGTAGCTTCTTCTCCTTTTTCGTTAATGAAATCATCAACGGTGAAAGAAAAGCTAGTGGTTGGCCTAGAAGTATGCTGGAGGAAGGAAGAGGAGTTTCTCAAAATTAGCTGATTGAGTAGAATGTGCTGTGAGTGTGCTTTAAGATGGCATGTTACCTGCTGTGTTGGTTGAACATCAGGATGAACTGTGTCTTGATCTGGCTGGAGATTTAATTGGGTGCCCGAAGATGCTGAACCTGGAGCTCGACCAGAGGAGTGTTCTCCTGTTGAGTCCCCTGGGATTTTATCTGTTTCCAACAATACAGGTGATAAAGTATGAGAACAGAAGATAAAATTCCATGAAAGGGAAAGGAATAATTAGCCGAACAATACCAATGTGTGTGGAGGTGTCATGAACATCTGTACTTTCGGCTTCGTGAGCATCTGTGTCCACAACCTCATGAGTGTCTGCACCCTCAATAGGAGCTTGAGGGGGATATCTACTGTGGGAGGATTGCTTGACCCAGGAGTTCCAACACGTGGCTGCAGCAAAGAATGGTTAATATGAAAGCCGCCAAATTTAGTGATGGTTGAAGATTATAGTCAAAAAGAGGTTCATACCTTAAAATATCTCTGGACTTTCTTGGACCTTACTTTTCTGGCTACATAAATGTCTCCAAGTGTCTTCCTTTTGCCTTCTCTTCCTAGAATTGCAGCACCTAGAGATGCAGGAGTTTTCATGAAAGCTGCCAGAGTTGGAGCATTGAAGCCCAGTGCTAGATTGGATCCTGCTGTGTAGTATGTTACTGCCTTGACAGGAGGGGTAAGCTTGAAATCCTGTGTATAATTGGGATTTGAAGTGAGCAATAAAAAATATAGAGGGATATAAATGCAATGAAATTATCTCACTATCAAGAACAAATTGAGGATACAGATCCTGGCAGAAGGGATGCACTGGTGTTTGAAGAAGTGATCATGTCACTCTTGCCACCAGGAAGTAAAGAAAGAATGAGCAGTGTCCACCAACTCAAATGGAGAAGGTTCATATGTAGGCAGGTTTTGCCCAAGTTCAAAGACCTTTCTGGCTTCTGTTTCATTGGTGATCAATTCTCTGTACCTTATAATTGTTGAAAAGAAAGGTCTTGGGGGCAATTGTCCACACCCTAACTGTCTGGATGCCATGTTGGGATTGTAAAATTTATAAGTGGGATTTACCATTCTCCTATGATGAAATTCGGCTGGCAAGATGTAAGGCTTGACAAAGGAGTTGAAAATTTCTGTAGACACCTTGTCAGAGCAGCCGGATTCATAGCTGAATTTGCATGGAAAAATCAGGTTGACATTTTCTCTGTAGGGGAG
Organism: Microstegium vimineum; assembly: GCA_022036555.1. Taxonomy (NCBI): domain Eukaryota; kingdom Viridiplantae; phylum Streptophyta; class Magnoliopsida; order Poales; family Poaceae; genus Microstegium; species Microstegium vimineum. Next base: position 61,355,289 of record CM039131.1, on the reverse strand, counting down.
CCAGAGCACCTTGTTAAAGCCTTTAAAGAATAACTCAAAGAGATGGTCGGTATCCATATCGATGCTGATGGAGGAAGATGCTTCTCCATAAGTCTGGCAACTCTTGATCGTTGTTGGGCTGCCTTCGGCATAGTTAACTGAAGGGAAGCTCAGATCGTGGAGAGGCACATATACTAGTTGGTGCATATAAAGTTGCAACCACATATGAATGAACCACCAGAGACCACTCACACAGGAGATATCTTTGCCATGGAACATCTGGACGCTAATCTGATGCATCATACGATAAACAAATCCTAAAAGGAATTTGCCCAAAGGGATTAGTGTACCTGTGGCTAAATCCTCAGCCATTATCATATGGTTTAGGGTTGACTCATTGGATTTGCCACAAAAGATGAACCTGCACAACCACATATTCATGAAGGCCCTATTCTCCTTATCAGAAACAACACCAGTTTCTTCCATATAGGTTTGAATATACCCAACCCATCCACCTCTACATTTGATAGCTCTCTGGGTGCTTTTGCCCTTATACTGGTAGGGGTGTACTGGCTTGTACACATTTAGGCCAATCATCATGAATACATCAGCCAAAGTGGGAGTCATCATGCCATGACCGAATACGAAAGTATTTGTAGCATTCGACCAAAAGTGGGAGACTGCTATCAACAGAGGCTCGTTCCTAGGCATTTCTGACAAGGATAATTCCAAGCAATGATTGATATCTTGGTTGTCCTAGTTGTCACTGCTCTTTGTCATCATCCTCCGGTACCAATTTCTCCATCCGGCGATTGGGGAAAAAGGCCAAGTCTTGAAAGTGTTTGGTCATTTGTTTGGCGGCGTGACTCCGGATTTGAAAGGGATTCTTAGATTTTCTTTCTCGATAACCTCAGTTGGGTCGGGATTACCCATAGGACCAAGGAGGTAGGAATCGGTATTGTCAACATAGGGAATCAGGATATCGTTCTTGTAATCCTTCGAAAAGTAAAGGGATCAGAAGAACGAATGAGTTTGGAGGGAAGCGAGAAAGTCAATCAGAGATTACCGAATGCCTGAGAAAATGAGTTGGAAATTTACCTCTGGGATATTGTCCTGAGTCTCCATTGATTATTCGAAGCGAATTTGAGAGTGCCGGAGTGTGAATTTCTCGGATGACGGCTGCGGCGTTGAACAGTGTAAACCTAAAGGGAAAAGGAAGCTAGCAGTCAATTTCAGAATAAACGACTTTTATCCCGCAATTGAGGGGGTATGTGTTAACACTGGATTCTGGTATACTCAGAATGACAGGTGGGCCAGTGTGAGAAAAGGCTGCCGAAGAACAAGTATTCAGAGGTGTTCGGCAAAATCTATGCGGTCGACTAATTCCTAAAGATTCGGCAATTGACTACGTAATCGGCTACTTCGAAGAAGGTGGTTTTGCGTCGAAGCAACGAAAAGAGACAAGTAAAGAGCCGATCGACGACGATAGCCGTAACAATTAAGGCAATAAAGACTCCGAAGGGAAATAAAATCGAGATACTGTATCTTTTCCTTTAATATCTTGTAGTCGTGTCCTCTTAGGACTCATGTCATGACCAGGGTATAAATATAAGTCATTGGCTGTTGTAAAAAGTGTTCACAACCAAGCCAATACAACCGACCTCATGCCAACTTCGAGTCCTTTGTCGTGTCGTCGAGTTCTTCGAGAGGAATCATCGATCCGTCGACCTCCGTAAGTCTTGGCAACCTTGCTATCATGTCTAGTATCATGCGGTGGATTTAGATATTGATGCAAGTAGTCTTGTTTGTTATCAATGATCGCGCGGCGGATCGTTGCCTAATAATCAAGAGGTCTTCGCTTGTGTTTTGCTTATGAGTAGATGTTGTGCGACGGATATTTGCTTGTATTCTTAGCAAAAACAAGATAGTTATCGGCCCCTGTAGATATGGCAAGATCTATTGGGTTCATTAAGTTATCGTGTTGCATGTTTTATATAATCTTTATATATTTGTAAACACTCTTTTGCCTAATCTAGATTGATACGGTTCGACTCTTGTTAGTTTATATAGATCTATCTATGTTATGATGAATTGCTTCCATGTTGTTTCCATGAGTAGATCTTATATCTATAAATAGCTGAATTAGTTTGAATTTAGATTGTCACGTGTTGCGGGTTCATGCATGTTATCCATGTTTAAGCTTTGATGACGCTGGGTGTCGTGCGGCAGATGTAGGATTTAGATTAGTTTAATCATGTTTGCTTACATATTTCCTTCATCATGGACCTCAATTCGGCCGATTGCCGAGATTGGTTACGCTTTAACTTATAGTCAATTAAAAGTCGTCCGTACGTCCTTTTTTTATGCATACGCGTTCGGCAATCAATGATTTGCGTGTTACATGTTTATTTTGGCCGAACGTTCTATAAAACCTGTTGGCAGATAGATTTCATAGCTGTATGTCGTTGTAAGTGGCTTTATGGCCGTACATATAGAACTGTATGGTATTACCCGACACGTTCCAGTTTATATCTAATAACTTTCATCCCTTGTTAGTTTCAGGTCAAACTGACTGACACGTTTTAGGTTCCCGAAGCACCCGAACACCCGATTAAAGTCACGTTTTCCGGCTTGCTGTGTGTGAGACGCAGTACGTCACATTTTGTGTCAACACAAGGCATGGAGCATAAAATAAATGTGTAGAAATTTTTGAGTAATTAACAATTTTGTGCATTGCAATCTGAAATATAGGGAAATAATTAATGTTGAGAAATCTTGAAACCCAGAGGTAGACAAATCTTGAAACCGAGAGGTATTAGACAACATGTATATGGCTCATTTATCGTTGATATTGTCACTTTTTGAACACATTATTGTCCATTACTTAACTTGCCAAAAAAACATGCTATTGAGAACAGATCACATCTATTTCTCCATTTCACGAATCTTTATTTGGTTCCTCGCCTTGTTCAATTCTTATGGGCGAGGACTCGGCTGTGACGACGACAGTGGCTGTGCAGGGACGACCAAACCTGAGAAAACATTCAGTAGATGATTCAGCTTCAGATGATTCTTGCTTTTCTTACTTGAAAATCATGAGAAATTAGTGATAAAATACTCATTTTGATCTTTCCCCAGTTACAAATTAAGATACATGCATAATGATTAGGCACTTACTTCCACATTTGGTTCCACTCGGAAGCGGCTTGCCGCACTCGCGTGCAAGGCGGAGAAGCTTTTCAACGCTTATATTTTGCTCGTCCTCAGCATTAAGTATGTGACAAATGCAAACCATGTCGATTTTTCGATGTGTCACGGTGGCACGACATACGAGTTTTGGGGTTTCATATGGGCGGCGGTAAAGGTATGTCTGGATATTTCTTGGAATATCTAAGATTTAGGTACAACAAATAAATACATATAGTATACACATATATTCTCTTTTTTTAATTGGACCAACAGCCTACAAATTCGTGAGTCTGTAACAGCGAGCAAGTCAACCTGGGCAAGGTGCAAGCGGCCAGAATTCCTAGGTCGCCACTCCCGTTCTTTTTATCGTGAAAATAAAATCACGCTCGTCACAACTCCCAAGCGACGACAGCCGGATGGTGGCGACGCATCTCAACCTGCTCCTATGGGTTGCTTGCTGCGGCAGCGTCGTGACTTGCAACGCACATCTAAAAGAAATCACATATAAAAGTTGTTGGTACGCAAAATTCACTTTTTTAAAAAAAATAAAATTGTATGAAAATGCCAAATTCATACACATGCGTAGTTCGAAGGCAAAAGTTCATAAACTTTTTCTCGTAATGCGCGTACAAGCGAAATTTCGTACGATTTCTTCGATGGTTGATGGTTCGCTGCAGAGTTTCTTCGGTGATGCCTTGACGGCCGGAGAGGTGAGAGTGAAACTGGTGACTCGTAAGCTACTGCTGTTTGTTATCCTACAGCGACTTTCACATGCTGCTCCCCTTTGTTTGAATGGAAAAAGAAAAAAAAAACCATGCTGCTCCGAGCCATGTTTAGTCCATGAAGTGTTAAATATAAGTAAAAAATAAAACTAATTACATAGTTTGTCTGTAAATCGCGAGACGAATCTTTTGAATCTAGTTATGTTATATTTGACAATATTTACTAAATAAAGTCGAAAACGCTACAGTGTATTTTTTTCAACAATTTTGGGAACTAAACACACCCTTTGTTGAATGAAAAAGAAAAAAAAACATGCTGCTCTGCTCTGACTGAATCAGCCTCAGAAAATTCAGAGGCGAGGGGAGACAAAATGGCATCGCATTTCTTAATCCCCGTCACATCTTCTGACTGACCTCGGTGGTCCTCTCGCATTCAGACTGACTACTGTTCCACCTGCACCACTGCACTCGATCCTGGCCGTCGGTTCCTCATCGTGCAGCCGGGTTTGCAGGAGAAGCCGACTCAGCCAGCCAACCACCTGGCCTCTGCCCCTCTCTCTCAATGACTTCCTCCGTGCCTTGCTCCGCGTCGGCGTTCAGACGTTCATCAGTGTTCAACCACCACTCCGCGAGCTGGATCGGTGAGGAACAAACAAGCCGTCTCCGCGCACGCAACAGCCGGCAGCATGGACAGGCTCGGCGCGAACCCGGCCAACTCCTGCCCGCTCACGCCGCTGGGCTTCCTGGAGCGCACCGCCACCGTGTTCGGCGACTGCCCCTCCGTCGTCTACCACGACACCGTCTACACCTGGTCCCAGACGCACCGGCGCTGCCTCCGCCTCGCCTCCGCGCTCGTCTCCCTCGGCGTCTCCCGCGGCGACATCGTAAGCCGCCCGTTCCCCTCGATACAATATATCTGCTGTCCGTTGCAAGTGGCAAGTGGCAACTGACACCGCGCTCTGCTCTCCCGACGAATCTATCGCTGGATTCTTCCGTCGATCGATGTATAGGTGTCCGTGCTGCTCCCCAACGTGCCGGCCATGTACGAGATGCACTTCGGGGTGCCCATGAGCGGCGCCGTGCTCAACACCATCAACACGCGCCTGGACGCGCGCACGGTCGCCGTCCTGCTCCGCCACGCTGGCTCCAAGCTCATCTTCGCCGACCCGGCGAGCCTGCCGCTGGTCCGGGACGCGCTGAGGCAGCTCCCACGGGGGCACAAGGCGGCGCCGCGCGTAGTCACCGTGGAGGACCCGCACGAGAAGGACTTCCCCGCGTCGCCGCCCGGGACGCTGACGTACGAGGCGCTCCTGGACGGGGGCGACCCGGAGTTCGCGTGGGTGCGGCCGCGCAGTGAGTGGGACCCGATGATACTGAACTACACCTCCGGCACGACGTCGGCGCCCAAGGGCGTGGTGCACTGCCACCGCGGCATCTTCCTTGTCACCGTCGACACGCTGGTGGAGTGGGCGGTGCCGAAGCAGGCGACGTACCTGTGGACGCTGCCCATGTTCCACGCCAACGGGTGGTGCTTTCCGTGGGGGATGGCGGCGGTGGGCGGCACCAACGTGTGCCTGCGCCGCGTCGACGCCGCCGAGGTGTACGCCGCCATCGCGACGCGCGGGGTGGACCACCTCTGCGGCGCGCCCGTCGTGCTCAACATGCTAGCCAACGCCCCGGACGCCGCGCGCCGGCCACTACCGGGGAAGGTGCGCATCCTCACCGCCGGAGCGCCGCCGCCCGCCGCCGTGCTGCACCGCACCGAGGCCATCGGCTTCGAGGTCACCCACGGGTACGGGCTGACCGAGACGGCGGGGCTGGTGGTGAGCTGCGCGTGGAAGCGGGAGTGGAACAGGCTCCCCGCGTCGGAGCAAGCAAGGCTCAAGGCGAGGCAGGGCGTGCGCACGCCCGGCATGGCCGAGGTCGACATCGTCGACGGCGAGACCGGCCGCAGCGTGCCCCGCGACGGGTCCACGATGGGGGAGATCGTGCTCCGCGGCGGCTGCGTCATGCTCGGCTACCTCAACGACGACGGCGCAACCAGGGCGGCGATACGGGACAACGGGTGGTTCTACACGGGGGATGTCGGCGTGATGCACCCGGACGGGTACATGGAGATCCGGGACCGGTCCAAGGACGTCATCATCAGCGGCGGCGAGAACATCAGCAGCGTGGAGGTGGAGTCCGTGCTCTACAACCATCCGGCGGTGAACGAGGCGGCGGTGGTGGCGCGGCCGGACGAGTTCTGGGGCGAGACGCCGTGCGCGTTCGTCAGCCTCAAGGAGTCCCCGGGGGCCGTGACCGCGGCGGATGTCATCGCGTGGTGCCGGGACCGCATGCCGCACTACATGGTGCCCAAGACGGTGGTGCTCCGCGCCGAGCTGCCCAAGACCTCCACCGGGAAGATCCAGAATACGTGCTCCGGAACCTTGCCAAGGAGATGGACCCACCCGCAAGGGTGCCAGTAGCAGCAGCAGGATTGTAGTGCCAATCAATGTGCCGTCGTCTTGCTTGGCATGGAGCCATGGACATGTGCTCTGCTGCAGCATCATCCCGTTACAAGCCTCCCTCTCACCGATCCTAGGAAAGATTTTCTCCATTTTACCCTGTGATACTACCGGTACAGCAGATTTGTCCTGAATAGGTGCCATTAGGATGTGAAGTTTATCGGAGTTCGATGTATTATGATCCAACAGATTCAGTACTTCTGTCTTGTGTCTTGGAGACGAAAGAAAACTAAAAACGATATTCTACTATTGAAGTTTTGATTTTACTTTTTGGATTGACTTTATTATGTGTAACAGCTCCAAAATCAAGTTTTTAAAAACGAAACATTCAAAAGTCCTCAGATTTTTGGAAATTTGTTGTCTCTTAATTGATGTCTGTTCTATGCATATTATTTACTCGAACTTTTATTTTATGTGTAACATAAAAACAAAACATTCAAAAAATCCTCAGATTTTTTAAAATGTTGTTTGTTAAATTTAAATAAATTTTTTACTTACACAAATCCTGCAGTTATATTCTTTTGTAAATGATATATTGCATATTTGAATTACTTTATCAAACTGAATAGAGATTACAGAATGTCTATATAGATTATTTTGTTAGTTATAGTTATTAACTTATTAAAAAAACATTTTATGCTTATGCTTGTCTCTTAAAATTTCAGACTAGTATATAAATCTCAACTGCATCAATTAAAGATGATACTGACTGGTATGCAAACCCCAACTGAGAACCTTGACAAAGAACAGAGAAGAAGTCAACAGCAGCAAATGGGTTAGCAGGTTCAGACTTCAGACGTCCTATTCACGTGCCTACCAGATAAGACACCATTATGGAATGGTCTTCTTTGCTGTAAAGAATTATGAAGCCAGCAGCAATAGCACAAAACCCTTTTTCCAGGTCGTTGTCAATTGAACCAGCTCAGCCCATGTCATAGTGATCGAAAAAAGTAGAAAATATGAAAAGGCAAGATGCAAGTGATGAACCATGTGAATTGAAAGAACAAGTGATATTTCAAAGGCAAGTCATGAGACTGATATATATACTCATCTCTGTGAATGAAACAAGTTACAAGTGAGAGAGAAAAAAACCCTCTCTACACAAAACATCCTCGCTTCTTCAACTCATCCTTCTTTTCCAATCACCGCCACCCTCTCTGTTAAAGATTGTATCCTCCAGTATTACATGTTACAAGTTTATACATATATATAAATCACACACACATTGCACAACATTGTACAAGAGTCTCATTAATGAGACAGAAGAGAGTTCCAAGCTCGAACCCTGGAACCGACCTCCCGACCGATCTGGGAAATGAATTTACCTGTCAATCCCTTCAATCTTGTCTTCAACCTCCGAGTAGAGCTCCCTGAGCTTCTCCAGGTTCTCCTCCGACGTCTCCATAGCCTCTGCCACTGGCTTTCCCAAAGGGCTGCACCCCATCC
>CM039131.1:61319483-61339784 GCA_022036555.1 Microstegium vimineum | reverse complement strand
GCACATGCATCGTGTCGTTGGACTCGAGGAGAGGCATATGCCATGAGTCTTAGAGTTCAAGGTTTGCATGCACTAGCTACATCACCAAAGAGTAGGTAGGTGACAACATGCAACATAACTCAATCGTGAGCTTGTGCAACAACTCTATTTTCTTATCTATACAACAACTTCTCTCTATTTCTCATTTGTTTTTGTGTGCATTGATGTTGCTTGTGGCTCTTTGTTCGATATGCAAATCTTCCATTGGTTTGATGGTAGTGTTGTGGTGGAAAAGAAGGCCACTGATAGAATCGCCAATTTCCATTGCAATCCATGTTGGTCATCTGAGTTATTATGCCACATCAGTGAGAATAACATGACATTAGTAATCCTTCTTTCTCGCGTGTTAAAAACAAAAAATCCTATAAATGACAAACATAAAGTGGACACTCATAGGGATGGCAAAAACTAACCCTCGTCCACCCTCCTAAAGAGTCATGCAGTGGGCATAGTTTTAAGTATTCCATTAGCCAAGTCTCATAGCTTATTTAAGATCATAAAAGCTCACTAATACTAGCCTTATAGCACCTCATAATAGTTTGGTGGCAAGGGACATGTTGTTCCTAGGTGAGTTTCATGGTAGATATGGAGAAACTGCCCTAGAGATGGGTAATCTGCTCCAATACGGTGCAAGGTTTTCTATGACAGATCTATGCCCTATGTATACAAGAGCTAGTCATCACTTTCTCTAGTTTAATATTTCAAATATAAGACGGGAGAAAAATGTGGTGGCCTACTATTGTGCACAAATGCTAACTCCAATTGCTCCTGAGTATGAACAACATAGGATAACAATAGTAATTAGTAGTATCGTATAAAAGACACCTTCATATAGGTTTAGTGTTGTTGCATCGCATGCCTTCCAACGCTAAAGTCACGCGTTGAAAAAAAAATCCAGTGTTATTTAGAACCGAAACACACGCCATGTAGACACTCTGAAAGAAAGGAGATGAAGGGTCGGATGTAGATCCAAGAGAGCGAAAAAATCCGTCAGAATGAGCACCTGTGAAGCTTATCTCAACGGCCATCGTTTCATCGGGATATGTGCTGGGACCACATTTGCATGCAGATTTAGATTTTTTTAATCAGATTCTGAGGCAAAGTTCGAAAGAGAGGCAAAACAATGGTTGACTATATGTGAGCCCATCTATGGAAAAGGTCTGCCGCTTTTGCAGTGTTAGTATAATCCTCGGTCAATGAAAAGAATAGGTTTCACGGGCGCTCATACTTTCGGATGTGTATTTGACGTAGATCCAACTAAAATACTACAGTTATCGATAGACAGACTATAGTAACGAAGCAAATCATTAACACGTTTGGACGCGCAAAACGTGCAACGCACACTCGTCGCCGAATCCCCGTCCGGCGTTCCGTCCTGGAAAGCGGACGAGGAAGAGGAAAAGGAGTCCGCCCTTTTTTGCTAGCCGTAACAACAACGTCCGCCGTAAGCACGGCGCGGGCAATGAGGCAAGCACGCCTGCTCCGCACTTTGCATGCCTTGAAAGCTGAAACCGGCGGACGAACAGACGTGGTACAGCCGAGCCGCGACGTCCGGAACCATCGTCACTGCTTCCAGCTGTTGTCTGACGGATCAACGGCGTCGTTTCCTTTACATCTCACTGCCTACTGTATGCCACACGGCAACGGCCAGGCCTTTATATGCTGGGCGCGTGCACCAGGCATCGAGAGGGCCAGAGGCGATTCAGTTTCAAGCTCCCTGCTTGCGCTCGGCAGACTGCATAGCTGTTGGCATCCAGTTGTCACTCGGCGCGGCCTCTGCCAACTGCCATGGCGGCGACGTCCGGCCGGGCTCCGGTTGCTGCCTGCGCGCTCTTCCTCCTGCTGCTTGTTGTGGGTGCCGCCGCTGCCGTTGATGCTGCCAGCCAGAACCAGGGGGAGGTGTCGCCGGCGAGTCCTGCCCCTGCTCCGTCCCCCGCGAGCTCCATAGGTAAAAACTCCTCTTTCCGTCCCGTGGATGCTGTTTCTCTGCTGAATCACTAACTGTAACTGACATGGTTCTCTGCTCTGTCACGTCACGCCGGGGCGCGTCTGCTCCGAACGAACGAACGTCAACTGCAGACTGCGGGAGCGCGTGCGCGCTGTCGTCGCGGGCGAATCTGTGCCGTAGGGCGTGCGGGTCCTGCTGCGCCCGCTGCAACTGCGTGCCGCCTGGCACCGCCAGGAACCACGGCGTCTGCCCCTGCTACGCCGCCATCACTACCCGCGGCGGCCGCCCCAAGTGCTCTTGATCGAGCACCCTTTGACGCCTCTCTTGTCTTGTGTACCATCAGTAGCGGTACACACTAGTAGGTAGACGCAAGTACGTACGTGTACGAACAATAATGCTGCCATGTCACCGTGCGCGTACGTAACACCTCCAATGCAACACTGGCCCAACCGTTTGTTGTCTGCATGCCTGGTCGTTCTTGTTGTTTCTTCGTTTACTACGAGAAAAGCTATCCTTTGCGTGTGTGATTTTGTTCCCTTCGTCACACGATTTTTTGTCCGTTGGATGTGCACTTTGCCCCCACATCCTGGACATCCATATTTTTTGCCGCACCTCTTTGATTCTGTCTATCCCAACTGGATCCCATATGTCATCATGTTTCTGAAAAAATGTTATCCCTATCGTTCTAGTTCAGTTCCCCATTTCTCTGCATCTCCTCAGGTGGGTGTGGAGCGAGCTCCATTTCTGGCGATTCAACTACTTTTGTGTGAGTTGTTCTTAGCTTTTATCATATGAATCTTGTAGATTTGGTTGACGTGGTCCTGATCTATCGTTTCCTTTCTGTAGGTTGTTTATCTGTGTTTGATTTGTTTCATCCGAGCATATTTGAAGGAGAGCAGTTCCGTCGCCGGCGGTGGAGCCCCGTTTGTGAGTCCATGGCGCAGCGCCATCGCCGTTGTCCACCCCTCGCGCAGCGTCGCCTCTGCATTGCGGCGGCCGCTTTGATCCCTCGCGGACTCGCCACAGAGAGCCTCGACACCACGCCCTGGATCCAGAAGGCAAGCGTTCATCCCCACCAAACTGTCCTTGCCCCCACGGTCATCTTCGGCCTTGCAAGTACGCAAAGAGTAGTCTAGCCACAGGTCGTCATGGATCTAAGGCCACCATGCCAAGTCCAAGGAGCTCGCCTTCCTCCGCAAATCTGAGCTATGTGCTTCTGGTTACCTAGTAGAAGCTATTTGGATGGCCATGCTCTTCTTCGTCTATATAGTACTATTATCTGTTTGGTTTCCATATGCAATTTTCTTTTGATATGAAATACTAGGATCAGGAAGCTGGGTTTTGCAAGTGATGCCATGAGGAATTTAGGTTTGTCCATTTCTGCATGAAACTACTTTTAGGATGGTTGTTCTTGGGCACGTGGGGAAGTTTCAGAGATTTGGAATTGTGAATGATTACATCAGACATCCTTATTGATAGTCTAATGGATTAGTGGAGCTTTTTATGGTTTCATTTGACATTGTGTTAGATGATTTATTTGGCAGCAGATTCTGTACTTTGCATTGATTTGAAAAGTTATCATATATGCTTATTAGAAATAGCACTGAATGATGCTATCTATTTTAGAGTTCAGACTACTGACTGTATAAGTTGTACGCTTACAGAAGCATAGTTGTTGTTCCGACAGCGTTTGATTCCTCTTCGAATCACTGCCTTTATATTGTTATTCATTTGTTTTTGATGGCTGGCCTTTTTTTTTTGCAGATTACAGACTAGCCTGCTCTTGTCGTTTATATTCTAGTCATAAGTACACATTGTGTATGGATTTGTTGTCCTTATTACTTGGCAATTTGTTTTTTTTACAACTAGGAAGACAATAAGATGGGGTCAACCATCATTGGTTTTTGTGTGTTTATTTCATTTGTGCATCGTCTATTTTTCTACAAGCACAGATTGAGATCATGAATCTTTATAATTGTGAGGATGTTATTTATGAAAGAGCTTGAAAATAGATCAAGACAAAACCTTTCATTTAAGCCCTTTTTTACATTTGCAATATTAATAGATGGTCTCTCTGTTTGTTTTTTAATTTGACTTGTTCTTTTTATTTTGTCCCTGTTATCAAGGTATCATTACCTACACTATAAAATGTGGGGAACAAATGTGCCTTTAGAATTGTTTGTGCCTTTAATGTTGAATGAAAGTGCACCATTAAAATTGATAACTTGGCTATATATATTTATGTGTACTCCTTTGGAAGTAACTATTCTCAGTGGACTTTAGGATTTTATTTTCCATTAATAAGGTGGCTTGCAATGCATTTAGTTGTTGTGGGATTATAAGTTCATCATCAGGCTGCAGACAATTGTAGCATTTCTAGCCCCTCATCTATGAGTAAGCATTTTGAACCCTATGAGTAAGCATTTTAAATCAAGCTGTGGAAAATCATTAGATGCCAAACCTTTCTGGGATGTAAGGAATGAAAGTTTTATACTGTCGATACTACTAAGAAGACTAATTTTTTACCTCTATCTATATCCCTACAACAAATTTCTTCGGTTGTATCATTCCTATGTGCAGTGTGGCTGTGTGGGGAGTCCAAGCTAATTAACAATATTAATGTTTTTTTTACATTATTATCTTCTTTCTGGCAAGTCTATTTGACATTTTGACATACTAAATAATATAAATGTGTTCTTCGCACATCATAGGTTACTGAATCAGGTTGAGTTGTACACATGTTCTCTCCTGCGTTTATTATATTAGCATGGAAATGTGTTCTCTATAATCCCACTTTGCCTATTCCTATCAACCAATTTTGTTGGCCCTTCTCATTTTATTAATTTGCTTAGCCATGCATTTTGTTATATTTTTGTTCAAAAACTTTGATCTATGTCATTAATTACAGATATATTTTATTTAATTTACATCACATCATTTGGTGTAAATACAGTCTTAGTTCATTGTAATTTAATAAGTTCATTAATCTGAATTTATTCCTATGACATGTAATTTTCTTACTTTGATTTGTTTGTTTGATTCAAGACCCCCAAATTTATTTGTATTTGCCTGCAAACCTTTTGTACTTACACTAGAGTCCAACTATTATTACAGTTGTTAATCAGGTGTAATTCCTTGGTATTATTGATGTAACTACTACTAAGTCAAAAGCTTTATTAGTCTCATTGTTGCCCTATAGTTTCAATTGATTTTCTCAGCTTTGGTGTATTTTGTTTGAGGCAATCTGTCAATACCTATTTAGTTTGAATGGACTTTTATATTTTGAGCAATGCTCTCTGAATTAATTTGATTTTTCTTTGATATGTTTGGTTGAAGCACTGCGCTTAGAAATTCTTTATGTTTTGCAATCCATAGATTTTTTTTTTGTTTTTGTATTTTTTTCATGCAATATAGTTTGAATATTCTTAATGAATTTAGCTTGTTTTTGTATGTGTTTTTCTGGTTTGCGAAGGCGAATTTGGAGGCAAAGTCATTTTCGGCATCGATTTGTCTTCTTTGGTGAGTATTTCATTCATTTTTTAGTACAAGATGTGGATCCAGCTTCCTATGTTGGTCCTGTGTTGTGTTGAGATGTTCAGCGGTGACCGAGATGGAGGCCCTTGCTGATGGACTTTTTGTGTCGTCGGTGAGTATTCCTTGTAGTTGTTGTTGATATTTTGTACATGTCATCGTCCAGTCCTTATTGTAATCATTATGATTGATTTTCCCTTATTTTGGTGTCCCTTCCTCTTTTCTGTCCAAAGACAATTGTAATTTCGATGGAGGTGATGTATTTGAGCTGTTTGCTGTTATCTGATTGGTACTGTACTGCTTGATTCTGATATTAGTCTTTAGTCTTGTTTTAAATTAATTTACTATCATGTTATTATGGAATTATTTTGTTCTTACACTAGAGTTTAACTATACTTATATACTTATAGTGGCTAGTTAGGTGTATTTTCTTTGTATTATTGTTATATGTAATAGTAATTGAAAAAGTTTTGCTGTTAAAAATTGTGAGTCACCTCTGGTTTGATTTGGCATATGGTAGCTGGTCCCGTGGATATACTTGATCAACAGAAATTTTGTAAAAGTTGTTCCAGGTAACTAGGATTTGTGGACCATTGGATTTCCAGAAGAATTCCTAAAATTATTCCAGTTACAATGCTCTGCTACTAGATTTATAGTCATTTTTCATTTAAAATTAATGTACTAAGTGGTGTAATTTGGGGATGACAATATGTTTTTATGCTTCCTGCTACCGAATGTGCAACTTTAGCAAATGGATCTCTGCGGTTTCACATAGTTCAGTTGTGTAATTGATGTTCGGTCAAAAATCTGTTTTTTCTCGTTTAAGTTTTTTGGTATGTTTGTTGGTGGCAGTGCCCTCAGAATCTTTGTGATTTTGCAATTCATAGAATTGTTTTGCTGAGCAGTGTATTTGACTGAAACTTAGATTTTGGTCTATCAGTTTCCTTATTGTTTTTGCAATTCTATATAATTCAGATTGTATGTCACTTATAGTTGTTCTTTAGGTGTAATTTCTATAGATTTTGTATATAACTAGATCTTTGTGTTATGGTATTCTTAATATTTTTTGTATGTTTTCTTTGTGAATTAGTCTCAGTTATTGTGTGCTTCAGTGTCACTTATAGTTGTTCATTAGGTGTAATTTCTATAGATTATATATGTAATTATTTTTTTGGTATGTTTATCTTTTGAATCAGTCTCAGACTCCTTTTGTTATTTGCAATTTATAGAAATATTTGGTTATTTGTATTTTTTTTTGGTATGTTTGCATTGTTGCTCAGTCTCAAGATTGTTTTGTTATTTGCAATTCATAGAAATATTTGGTTCTTTGTATTTTTGCTGAAATCAAATTTTTGATTAAATTTGGTTTGTTTGGCTTGTTAATCAGTCCTATGATTTTTTTTTGTTATTTACATTTCATAGAAATATTTGTATATTTGGTTTACTTTGGCTGTATTGTTTGTTTTGCTGCAATTTATAATTCATGTGATAGTATCCTTATTCTCACTCGAATTTTGGTTTTTCATTTTTTGTGTGATTTGCTCTTTACTTTTGCGTGTGTGACCATAGGGCACGAATCACACGAATTTTGTTTTGTCATTAATTTGTGTGATTTGTGTCCTCAAATTACTTGAGTGATCAAATGCCTCAAATCACCCAAGTGCTAAATAGATACTCTTTACTACCTGTCTCTGTGTCTGTCTATGGCTGAGATGAATTGAATGCAAGACCGAGACCCTGCGCTTGAGCACGTACGTCACGTAGTACATGCTGCGAGCGAGCGAGACAGTGGCCGAGAGAAACGGATCCGCGACGAACTCATCCTCCAGTTGCCCGAGAGCCGCGGCACAGGTGTCACTGACCATCCCGGAGAAAACTGCTAGCGCGCAGTGAGGAACTCGAGACGACCATGCGGGCACTGACACGCGGGCCCCGGCACTCCAGCTTCCTTCGAGGCCATACGCACGTACGTGCAGCTGCTGCCACGATCACTACGCACGGCACGGGGCACGGGACGGTGGCCGGACGTCGGAGATCAGAGCGAGATCGAACGAATCGCCGACGCGCGGCAGGACCGAACAGACACTCTCTCTCTCTGACGCGGGCGCGCGGACGTCGATCGGAGAGCGAGCGAGGTCGAATTAACGACCATGGCGAGGAGGAGAGCGCAGGAAGAGGAGGAATCGGACGACGACGACGAGACGGTGGAGTCGGTGGAGCGGGTGTTCGAGGGGAGGGAGGTGCCCGGGTGGCGGAGCAGGTGACGGCGCGGGCGCTGGCGGTGAGCGCGCTCCTGGGCGCCATGTTCAGCGTCATCGTGATGAAGCTCAACCTCACCACGGGGATCATCCCCTCGCTCAACGTCTCCGCGGGCCTCCTCGGCTTCTTCCTCCTCACCTCCTGGACCAAGCTCCTCGCCAAGGCGGGTTTCACCGGCGTCAGGCCCTTCACCCGACAGGAGAACACCGTCGTCCAGACCTGCGTCGTCGCCTGCTCCGGCATTGCCTTCAGCGGTATGCAATGCTCTGCTGTTCGGGGTCGGGGCGTCAGTGATTTCTTAGTCCTGATTATTCCTGATGGCTCCATATCAAAATTTGTTTGTTGCTCATGCGTCAATTCATCCGGCATGCAGGAGGGTTCGGGAGCTACATGTTCGCGATGAGCGAGAGGATCAGCGAGCAATCGGGAGAGACCTGGGACGCGCACAACATCAAGAACCCCGGCCTGGGCTGGATGATCGGCTTCCTCTTCATCGTCAGCTTCCTCGGCCTCTTCTCCGTCGTTCCCCTCAGGAAGGTACGCACATCCACCAACTCTGTCTCTGACGACGACGCAGTTCTTTGTTTCTTCAGCATTTGCATTCATCGGTTGTGTTCAGATAATGATCATCGATTACAAGCTCATCTACCCGAGCGGCACCGCGACTGCCCACCTCATCAACAGCTTCCACACTCCCCAGGGCGCCAAGCTTGCCAAGTACTCGACTCACTGCTCTTTGATGCGGCGAACGTTGTTGCTCCTCCGATCCTGAAAAAAATTGCATCTGAAACGTACGGTCGCTGCATGCATGCAGGAGACAGGTGAAGACGCTGGGGAAGTTCTTCGCCGGCAGCTTCGCCTGGTGCTTCTTCCAGTGGTTCTACACCGCCGGCGAGGGCTGCGGCTTCATGTCCTTCCCCACGCTGGGCCTCGAGGCCTACAGGCAGAAGTAAGCAGCTACACGTACGGTCACACATGTACAAACGCGCGTGCCTTTACAGAAGAACTGCTGACAAGTGCTGAATTGTTGCAGGTTCTTCTTCGACTTCTCGGCGACGTACGTCGGCGTCGGGATGATCTGCCCTTACCTCGTCAACGCCTCCGTCCTCCTGGGAGGAGTGGTGTCGTGGGGCATCATGTGGCCGCTCATCGAGCAGAAGAAGGGCGACTGGTACCCTGCCGACCTCAAACCCAGCAGCCTCCGTGGCATCGTCGGCTACCGGGTACGTTCATCCGTCCATCCATCTCAAAAAACCGTGATATATTGAAGCATTAATATAATTCGTGCCTGCCCTGCCCTGCAGGTGTTCGTCTCCATCGCGCTCATCCTAGGCGACGGCCTGTACAACTTCCTCAAGGTGATGACGAGGACCGTGACGGCGCTGGTGGTGCAGGTGCGCGGGATGATGTCGGAGCCGACGCTCCCCATCTCCGGCGTCGGCGGCGGTGAATCGCTGCCGTCGTCGGCGGAGGAGACGTTCGACGACAGGCGTCGCACTGAGCTGTTCCTCAAGGACCAGATCCCCAACACGCTGGCGGTGGGCGCGTACCTGGTGATCGCCGTGGTGTCGATCGCCACGGTGCCGCACATCTTCCACCAGCTGCGGTGGTACCACGTGGCGGTGTCGTACGTGGTGGCGCCCGTGCTGGCCTTCTGCAACGCGTACGGGTGCGGGCTCACGGACTGGTCTCTGGCCACGACGTACGGCAAGCTGGCCATCTTCACGGTGGGTGCGTGGGCGGCATCGTCGTCCTCGGACGACAGCGGCAGCGGCGGCATCATCGCGGGGCTCGCGGCGTGCGGCGTGATGATCGGCATCGTGTCGACGGCGTCGGACCTGACGCAGGACTTCAAGACCGGGTACATGACGCTGGCGTCGCCGCGGTCCATGTTCGTGAGCCAGGTGATCGGGACCGCCATGGGCTGCGTGGTGGCGCCGTCCGTGTTCTGGCTCTTCTACAACGCGTTCCGTGACATCGGCATGCCGGGGTCCGAGTACCCGTCCCCGAACGCGCTGGTGTACCGCAACATGGCCATCCTGGGCGTCCAGGGCCTGGGATCCCTGCCGCGGCACTGCCTCGACCTCTGCATCGCCTTCTTCGCCGCCGCCATCGCCATCAACCTGGCGCGCGACCTCGCCGGAGCCCGAGCCGCCGCCTACATCCCGCTGCCCATGGCCATGGCCATCCCCTTCTACCTCGGCCCCTACTTCGGCATCGACATGTGCATCGGCAGCCTGGTGCGCCTCGTGTGGGACCGCCTGGATCCGGCCAGGGCCAAGGCGTTCGCGCCCCCCGTCGCGTCGGGGCTCATCTGCGGCGACGGCATCTGGACGCTGCCGCAGTCCGTGCTGGCGCTCGCCGGCGTCAAGCCGCCCATCTGCATGAAGTTCCTGTCACGCACCGCCAACGCCAAGGTCGACGCTTTCCTCCACAGCTAGCTCTGCCGATGGAGCAGGAGAGTGAAGACCTGCTTGCTCTGCTGATGATCTGACACCACCACCAACCAACACACTGCTGCTGCTGCCCTGCCATCTACGTACTGAGTAGCAGCTAGTAGTAGCACTAGGAACGTAGGGGCCGCCCGGGGCTCGTGTCTTGTTGTTGGCTCGCTTTAGAATCTGATGCTTTTCAATGTGTCACACACTGCTGCCGCATAAATAGCTGCTGCTACCTCTACCTGCTATGCTAGGAACTACTACTACTAGCAAGGAAGGGAAGCGAAAGCGAGCAGTAAAGTAGCAGCAGCAGCAGCAGCAAGTACGAGCAGTGCTGAATTTGGTTTTGGGGCGGTGAAGCGAAGCAAGCAGCTAGCTAGCCAGCTCTGACTGAGCATCTGAACTGAACTGAGAATACCCTTCCTCTTCTGTAGCCTGTACTAGTATGTAATGTAGGAGAACTAAATTCAGTGCTTCCATTGCATTGCATGCATGCATGGATTGGATCCCTGGACCCTGGTATGGCAATGTTGGCTGGCTGTTGATGCCTGCCTCAATTGCAACTCATCAATCAGCTCGACTATGAGTAGGAGCAGCAGTGGAGGAGCATGTACTAGTAGCTAGCTAGGCTGCTGCGCTATAGCCTATAGGTAGGCAGGCTCGTGTGCGCGGCCGGGCACGGACGAGCGAGGATAGGAATATCTCGTATCCCCCGTGGGAGATCTGGTTGGTCCCCGGCCCCCGGTGGCCCCTCATCTGCAGCCAGCCAGCGCCGGGGCAGGAAGGCTCTGGATCTGCACAGCAGCCCAGTGTCAGTGTGGGTCAACCGGCCGGCCACACTGCCAGGCTCTTCCTCCGCCCATCCCATCATTGCGGATCATGTGATCCGTATAACTCGCTCGCCTGGCTCATCTAGCTCAGCTGTATCGCATCGCTGGACCTCAGTGCAGTGTCAGTGTGCAGCGCGCTGGCAATGCAGCCTGCCGCCCGCCGGCAGCCAGCAGGTGACAATCTCCATCGACAAGTGACTGTGAGACCACGCAATGCAAATGCAGTGCCCAGCTCGTCAGCTCTTTTCTGCTTTGCCCTCGGGAATCCCGCGAAATCCCCCTCGCTTTCAGAGCCTGATCGGGTTGTTGCAGGAGCAGCCGCCGTACTCGTGCTCGTGCAGGGTAAAATGGCAGAGCGGGCGGGCAGGTGCGCGTGATTTCACCACGGTTTGCTGGGGGAATGCATGCATGGATGGAATCGCTGTCTGTCTGTCACATGGCTTTATGCCGGGGATTATTTATTTTAGGGAGGGGCCTTTGGGATGTTGTTGCCATGCCAACCCAACCCAAGAGCCTTTTGCTGCTTTTCTGTCCCTCGCTCTCGCCCGCCACCAGATCTCTTTTCGTGATTTCCACTTCCACCAGGACAGCAACAGCCAGCAGCTGCCTGAGGCCGCCAATTCGCCAAGCACCCACCCACCCACCCACACACACACACCTCCATGGCCTGGGACTGCAAGTGCATCTGCAAGGGACTCATGCCGCTGCATGGCATTGGCGCATGACCGCGTGCGTTACCAGTGGTGGTGTGGGAGTAACAGTAACCGATCTGTCCAGCAGACACCGTCCACCACACCAAAACGGAACTGTGACTTATGCTAAATTTCACCACTGCTGCAACTGGGAATTTATTGCTACTATTAACTTCAACTCCTACAGTAAAGGTTTGGCAGAGGGCCTTTCTGTTCATTCATTCAGGACATAATAAATAAATAAATAAATAAATAAATAAAAGAAGGGAAAAAAACATGGAAGCTTGGCCTCCGGTTGTGTTGTGTTCTTCTGAATGGATGGACAAGCAGCTAGCCCCCGGGCCTCAGATTACGGCGGCAATTTCACGGCGGCGCAGGTTCTGAATTGCGCTCTGGCGGACAGACACGGATCGTGGCTGCAAACCGTTTTCAATTTCAGGTATGGTATGGATACCCACTGGAGTTGCTGCAAACTGCAAGAGAAAAACGTGAAGGTTGCTTCAGCGAAGCAAGACGAAATCTGAAAACTTCCCTGGTACGAGTACGATGTACTCTTTCTGAATTTAGTGGCTCTTAATGAGTGCATCTTCAGAGCAAGCTAGCGGCACTGAGCAAGTTGTGACTAGAATGAGAATTTAGACCAATCGAGACACCTAGCTAGAGCAAAACATGAGAAACTCTGCAAGATCCAAACATCCATCTGCAGCGAGGAAACAAGAATCTGCCAAGGCGAAATTCACATCCAAGCAAAGAAATCCGTACTGAAACAAGCATCTGGGAATTGAAGAAGGCGAAATTCAACCACAATTAAGAAGGTCAAAACCACCCCCGCCCCGTCCCTACCTGAATTCAACCAAGGTCAACCCACAGAAAACTATCTGAGCCACAATTCTGCTCCACACACACACACACACACACACACACACACGAGGGAATTCAAGCGTGGAAGAAGCATAAGCAACCGGTGGCGCAAGAACGAACTCGTTGTCAGCAAATTCCCCGAAATTCCCCCAGAATTCGCCCCCGGCAACCCACAAATTAAGCGCCGAAATTCAGAGCTGGAAGACCTAAATTCGCTCGACCAAGTACCGCAATCGGTAGAATTATTCTCAAGGATGCTAGCGAGCACTAGTGAGCACAAGAGGGAGGCTGCATGGTTTCCATGGGCTTTCTTGAACCATCAACAGGTAGAGCCGGCCGAGGGAGCGAGGGCCGGGAAGCTCCGCAATTACAATTCACGGCCGGGGACGGAAGAGAATTGCTGGGAGGAGCCAAGCATTCTATCCATCCATCCGACATACCATACAACCACCCACGAGTTCACAGTTCAAGAAAGCCTGTGGAAAGCATGCCCGCGCACCTTTCTCCACTTCCTTCCCCGTCCGGCCGGCGAGGGAGGGACACGCCCGCCGACCACAATTCTCGGCTCGTACGCCGCCCGCCGTCACCTCACCTCGGCAGCAACCGCCCACGGAAGAACAGAGGGAGGGGATGTGGTCATGTGGAGAGAAAGAAGAGAGAGAGAGAGGATGCGAGAGGTGGAGGTGGTTGAGAGGACGGAGGTAGAAAGAGAGAGAGAGAGAGAGAGAGAGAGAGAGAGAGAGAGAGTTGCTTTGGAGTGAGAGCAACGGCCCACAGAGGCCGGGGGATATAAATAGCTGCGGCAAGTAACCAACCGGGCTGGCGGGTGGTGTGGCAGTGGCAGCGCCGCAGCAGCCAGACTAGAGAGGCACGGGGCTGGTAGCCCGGTACCCAGCCGGAGCCCGTAGCCGCGTACTCTGGGTCCTCCCTCGGCTCTGCGCATGGATGGGCAGCGCAGCGCAGTGCAGGGGGGGCTCATGGCGGACGGACGGAGGCAGCCAGGCTGCCAGGCCCTCCTTTTCCGTGCGCCTGCCGGCACCGGCACCCACTCCTCTCGCGATCGCCATTGATTTGGCCTCGCCCTCGTGTGCGCTAGGCGCTACCGCTAGTTCCTTTTCTTCCAGCTTCTTCTGCAATTTTTATTTTTATCCTCGTAAAAAACGAAATGGATACTGGTCCGCAGAGGACAGAGACGAAGCAACTGCAGTGGCGGCCGGGCCGGACCAGCCAGCTGCATCCACCGATCACGTCGCGCACCTACTACTGCGCGCACTGCTTGCTTTGCTTGTCCTGCCTGCCTGCTTGCCTGAGCTGCTGCTGAGCCCTACTACGCTAGCTTTAGGCGAGGGTTCCGGGCAGGCCAGCCAGCCCGGATTAAAACCCCTCCCTCGCGGCCGGTCCAGCTCTATCGCCGTCCGGCCGGATCCCGCCGCTGATGCAACGCTAGCCTGCTCTACTCTACCTATTGTTAGCCTAGCTAGCATAGCGTGCGAGATCGGCCTAGTCGCCTGTTCGACGCGTTGGCAGTGCGGCAGGTTTCTTTCACCGCGGCTCGCAACGCATCGCCGTGAAATGAATCGATCCATCGTGACGTGGAAGGCAGCCAGGCAGGTCGATCCGCCGCCGGATCGGCAACTGAATTCATTCGTGGGTCGGGTCGGGACTCGGATGATGATGAATGCGATGAGCTACGCCTGCGCGGTGCTGCGCATCAGGCAGGCAGGGATTCAGGGTAGTCCAGGCGGCGTGCGCGTGACGCTCGTGGACGGCCAGAGCAAGCGCCAGCGCCAGCCAGATCGGAGGAGTCGCCGGCGACACCGCACACATGCCGGCCGCTTATCTTCGTCGCGGCATGCACGAGGCGTACGTGATCTGCCAAAGCAAATCAGCTGCCGCGCGCTACTAGCTAGCTACTCGTAGCTACCTAGCGGCCCATGCTTCCTCCGATCCTTCCCGCGCATTATTGCTCGATCGAATCAGGGAGCCTGCCGATCGATCGACCAAGACGTACGCCGATCTCTGATCGAAGAACTGCCGCCGGCCGTATCGAGCTCGCTGCTATCAGGTTAGCGTGAACGTCTCGCGCGCCATGACGTACTGATGGCAATTGCAGTCTGCAAGAACATGATCGAGCGAACACAATTTTGCCAACAACCACAACAACAAAAAAACTGCCGCCACTGGCTTGGAAGCTTCGAGAGATCATCTCAGCAATGGCATGCGGCCGCAACTCCTATCTTGCACCATCCAAGGTGCTTTGAGATTAGCATGTTAGTCATACTGCTTCCCACCATACCATTCTCTGCTGCTGTTTTTACTCTCTCATGGTTCAGTGCACGAATCTTGATGAAATTTTAGTCGTGAGATAGGATATGCTGCCACAAGCCGTTCTGGAAAACCCGGGTTCAGTTGGAAGCTTGCATGCAGAGGAAGGCACACATGCTCCTTCCATTCTTCCAAAAGCCATTAAATTAAAAAAAAAAAGAGGCTTTGTTCGCTTGCTCCAGTTGTCCATCCAAGATGTAAAAAAAAAAATTGTCGTGCTTCGGTGTCGCTCGCGCGCGTCCATGCATGTGCGGTCCGGCCGGCTCCGGGTGGCTAACGTACAAGGCGCTCCGAGATTTTCTAGCCCGTCTCGAATGCCTCCTGCCTTGGCTTTCTTCGTCATGGCCATGTGTTTGCTGCATAAGTGCATATAATATATACAGCTAAGTATAGTATGTCCATATATATATATATACAAACCTCTTCATCTTTCCTGAAAAACACAAGCGTCTGCTACGCATCGATCGCCAGAGTCCAATCGGGATGGAAATGGGATGACCAACCGGCAGGACAGGACAGTAATAACCCTGTGTGGATGCAAGGCATGCGGCAGTGTTTGTGTATGTGTTGTTGACACCATTTTTCAACATGTCAAATGGGCTAAGACTCGCATTGATCGGTGACCGTTTTCTATCGGTATTAGAAAGTCATCGGTTAAGATTACCAATGAGAGTGAATGCTGCAAATGAAGATGAGTTTGTTGTCGATGTAAGCTGAACGATAAAGCAGGATTGTTGCCGATAAGGGTTGATTGGTAAAAGCAAGTTGTCAATGGGAGTGAAGAGTTGCCGATTGGAGAATATTACCGATAAAGAGATAGTGCCGATGGGCGCAGGGTGACGTTGCAGTTGACGTCAGCAGAAGACTGCCGATGGCAATAGAAGGAAGTTGCGGAGTGAAGGGATCTGCCGATGGAAGGTTTCATCGTAAAGTAGATAAGGAAATTGGTGATTTTTATACCAGTATTATTATAGTAGTTTGAGTCCGACTCTTGCACGAGTCGTTTATTTCCTTAAAAATAGAAGTGTTTGTTTAGAGAAAGATTATTATTATTTAGGTTTTCTCGAATATATCCAGTCCAGCCGCCGATGTTGCGTGTGATTACCCGATGTTCGGGTTTTCTACCGAAAAGATTGGAGGGATCGGCAGAGAAGACGTCGAGGCCGGTAAGCATGTGCACATCGGCAAGAGTGGGGGTGACTGGTCCATGTCTGAATAAGAATGCGTTCATTGTGTCGGACCAAAAGTAAGAAGCGGCCATCATCATGTTCTCGTTCTTCGCCATATCGGCAATAGAAAGCTTAATGCATTGGTCCAGGTTGCGCTCTGCCTAGTAAACTTGTTGTGTTCTAGCCATCCTGAGATACCAATTCTTCCAACCTTTGGTGAGTTTGGGCCATGAGCGGAAAGCATCCCTCCACAACCCTAGATTGAAACACTCAGATCTAAAAGGGATGTGATTGGTCTCTGCATTGATGAGTGCAGTAGGATCGGTATTCCCCATTGGGCCCAGGCAGTGAAAATGTGATTGATCGAGAGGGATCACTATTTTGTTGCGCAGTTCCTAGATTCAGAAAATGGAAGGAAAGCAAAAGGGAAATTATGGAACAATGCGAAAAAGGAAATAGAGAGATGCAAAGCGAAGGAAGGAGGAATCACCTCAGGAACGTTGAAGTTGATCGCCATTGAAGCAGGAGGGATTCTTGTGGTTCGCGCTTTGATGAGAGAAGGAGACGCCACTGCTTGAGGATCACTGGAGTGTTCTTCGGAAGCGCTGGTGAAATGAGGGAGTAAAAATGAATGCGAGCTCGGGACGAAGAACAGATTGGATGGTGGTAACTTTTATAAGCCTGGTCAGGGGTATTTTGGAATTTTCTTTGCACTGAGCAGGAATATGGAAGGGTATGCAATAGATATGCGCGGCAATCGAGGAGTTATGAGATTGGATTTGTAACTGTTCGCGCTACAGTAGTAGGGCTCTATTGGTGACTTGCGGTTTTGCGTGTGGTAATCGAGGAAGTCGTGCAGGTATCTTGGAGGGAAAGATTGCAGTAGAGAGAATTTTGGCGCGTAAAATATTCTACACTCCGAAATTGGGGGGCATGTGTTGACGTACACCGTTTTTCAACATGTCAAATGGGCTAAGACTCGCATTGATCGGTGACCGTTTTCTATCGGTATTAGAAAGTCATCGGTTAAGATTACCGATGAGAGTGAATGTTGTAAATGAAGATGAGTTTGTTGCCGATGGAAACTAAACAATAATGCAGGATTGTTGCCGATAAGGGTTGATTGGTAAAAGCAAGTTGCCAATGGGAGTGAAGAGTTGTCAATTGGAGGATATTACCGATAAAGAGATAGTGTCGATGGGCGCAGGGTGACGTGGTAGTTGACGTCAGCAGAAGACTGCCGATGACAATAGAAGGAAGTTGCAGATTGAAGGGATCTGCCGATGGAAGGTTTCATCGTGAAGTAGATAAGGAAACTGGTGATTTTTAAACCAGTATTATTATGGTAGTTTGAGTCCGACTCTTGCACGAGTCGTTTATTTCCTTAAAAATAGAAGTGTTTGTTTAGGAAAAGATTATTATTATTTGGGTCCGACTCCTGCGCGAGTCAGTTATTTCCTTAAAAATATGAGTTTTTATCTAGGAAAGGTACGAGTCGTGTTTATCTACAACTCCTTTTACCGGAGTATAAATATGTACCTAGGGGTCGCGAGAAAAGAGAGACAATCATATATCAAACAAATCTATTATTCTTATTTACTTTTCCAGCAATTTTACTTTTATCGTATTAGATCTAGCTTACCTACGAGTTCTTCAAGTTTCGACGGGCTGCATCTCCTCGATCTCCGTCAACCCTTGCAAGTTCCGTGTTTGAGCAACCTGAGCTTTGACGTCCGGGCGCATCGCTGTCGTTTCATTCAGCTCTACTCTAGTTATCTTGATCAAGTTTGAGCCTTGACATCCGGGCGCATCGCCGTTGTCTCGTTCAGATCTTGTTCTAGTTATCGTCCTTGTCGATTAACTGGTCAAATCGACTGACACACCTTTGGATATCGAATTCGGGTATAAGCTCGAGGTGTTCGCATATCCTGACGCTTTTTGTGTCAACGTGTGTAAAGAATTAGGTCTAGACCACAAGGCAGGTACTGAACACGGAAATGGATGGGCCGGACATGGAGTGTTCTGTTCTCTGCTGTGTGTTTCTCTTCTACGTATGATGAGTGTGGATTTATTTTTTTTGGTTGGTGAAGCCACTGTTGAAAACAGGGTTTTTCTACATGAGAAAGTACACTGTTAAACTGCCATTGTCATGAGCTCCGGTGAATACTTGCTTTTGCTTGCTGGAATGCCGCGGCGCCTGTGGCATGCACACACCGACTCCTTTCTAGCTCCCCTTCCCCAATCCCCAGTGCCAGTGGCCGTCGCTGTCATGAGCATATGACACCACCATGGGGCATGCATGCAAACATTCGCCAATCGCCATATGATATGATTGAGAGTAACAAAGCCTGCTTTATTTGCTGCAAGGGTGGTATCATTGTCGATTTGTTTGTCGTCGTCTCCGGGAAAGAGAGGTGAATGATCAATGACGATGACAGCAGGAAAAAAAAATGTGCGCTTTTACAGTCAGACATCATCAGTAATGTGCTGGTGCCGAATGGATGGCGATGCAAATCGATGGAAGCACGCACGTACGTACACATGGCGTCACCGCCGCGTGATGAGGTTAGGTGTCCTGTTCCGATTTGGCCTTCATCAGTGCTTGCTTTGCTGCTTGGCCAGGGTGGCTAGCACTACCATCAACAGCGCCCTACTGCAACCTGCATCCATCTGTTATTACCTGTTCTGTCTTGGCGTTTATCTACCTGTAAATAGATCGAGTGCGGGCCGGGGTGGGTTGTTGTTACAGGCGGCGGCTGAACCTGACTGACTATGCAGCAGCCAGCGCAGAGACGAGCAGGCACACAAAGGCGCATCCACCTATCGGCCGGCGCGGCTAGCAGTGCACGCACACGCGCCAAAAGAGGCCGGGAAATAGCTGCTGGCACCGCCGGCAGCGGTACGATCGACCGGGCCAATTTACCGCACGGCACCCGGCCATCGGAAAGCGGATTTCTGTTGGATCTGAAGCCGATCGATCGATCCGCATTGGCGACCAGCCAGCCAGCCGGCATATTGTTTATTCCCCCGGCCGGCCGGAAGGTGAGCCAGCCAGCCCAGCCATGGGGGGGACGGCGTCGGCACGCATGCATGTGCCATTTGTGAATCTTTGAGCTGTAAAGACGAGCAGGGCCGGCCCTCACCCCCTGCTGGCTCCTATCCTACCCCTCCCAGACTCTGTGCATACTACCCCCGCCCCCCCCCCCCCCCCCCCCCCCCCCCCCCCTAAAAAAAGATTGACATGAACCGCCGCGCCGGCGGCGATGTAGTGTGGCTCATCAAATTCGACCGCTAAAATATGAAGAAATGTCTGTCGCCTGTCGGCATATACGAGCTGTGACTCGTAGCAGGTTAGGAGATTAGCAGCAGTATAGTTTGCGCCATGCCGGCGAGTGCCGCGGCACATGGCAACATGCATGCATATGCCGAGAGGTCCGGCGCGCGCGGCCGGACGGGCAGCCAGCCTTGCTTGTTCCTCGGCGTCCGCCACGGCCAGCTTTTGTCTAGCTTGCGATGCACATCTACCCGGCCGCCGTTGACATCGCCACCAGGCCCGGGGTCATCGTCGATGGATCGATCTCGGCGCATGGCCGCCCCCATGCGGTCTATATATATATATATATATATATATAATATATATATATATATATATTATATATATGCGCGTCACGTGCCGCGTCTAACCATGTGCCCGCCTATGATGACGCGGGCCGAAAACTGGCGGCCAAAGCAAAACTGCATTAGGCGTACGTACGCATGGTTAAAACTAGGGTGTGCGTACGGAATCACACTGTGCCGGCCCCCGCGGCCAGATCGACCTTAATGGGTCCACCGGTCGATCGAGCTGCCACGGTGCCAGGGCAAAATTGCAGGGCCCGGGGGCGCGGCAAAATAAGTAGAAGTAGCCAGCACATGCCATGTCAACAATGTTATCTGGATTAGAGCTTATCTGGATCAGTCCTTCAATGTTTGATACAGGGGAAATAGGTGCGTTTGGCACCGTTTAATCGGTAGAATCCAAGCCAAACAACACACAAGTGAAATGTTTCTACAAGAAGAAACGGATCCAGGTGATTCTTATTTTTCTGTCTAGGATCGTGAATCACCTAAACGTAGTTTTACATTGATTCGATTCTCCAGCAAAACGGTCCCAGTGATTCCGATTCTCCATCTAAAATGTTTCTTCAAAGAACTGGATCTGAAACGTTT
>CM039131.1:61279661-61319383 GCA_022036555.1 Microstegium vimineum | reverse complement strand
CCCTAAAAAAACTATTAAAAAACTAGATTCAAAGATCTTTTTAACGATACTAATTATGTAATATAAATATTAATATTTTTTAATATATATTTAGTTAAAGAAGTTTCTTGGGAACCGCAAACGACAGTTATTTTGGGACGGAGTATCACTTTGACCAATTATATATAAAACAATATAAATATTTATAATATATAATTAGTATCATTAGATAAATCGATAAATATATTATTATAAAAAATTATTTCAATGTTACACATTTTTTTCTATAAATGTAGTCAATGTTAAGATTTTTTTTTGGGACAGAGGAGTAGCTTGTACTGTATAGTTACAGACTATGCTCAGAAGATTTCGTAATTCCGTCCATCCAAAGATGGACACAACCTAGTACCTACCAGGGCAAAGGGAAACGGCAACTGCAGGCAAAGGGATTTTTTTTTTCAAATCAAAAAAATAAAAGGTAGAACAATTTTTACTGATGACATGAATGCAGTTGGGTCAGTCGCTAGTCACAAGAAACATTCAACTAACTGGTGCGTCCACGCTCAGAAATTCCAAGCTGCTGATTTCACGCAAACCCAAACAGAGAACAAATAGAAATGCAGTCAAATGGTTGCAAAGTCTAACTGAATACGCGAGCCACTTTCTGTGGGGCGACCAAGTCCAAATCCCGGTTGAATCTGTATGCCATCGGTCATCAGGACAAAAAGATTGAAGAAAACAATGAATGCCAGACATGTATACATGGTTAATCGACTAATTTACACCAAGTGAATGTTACAATGCTTTACCTATATACAGTACATGTCAGTGTGTTAATATCAAAGAGGTACACGGTTTTTTTCCCCAACATCCTACATCACTCGAAGCCACTGTCAGATTCAATCCTGATGTTCATATCTTCAGCAGCAACTAATGGTGAAGCTTCCATCTTCAACTCTGTTGAAAAAGGCAGTGATGATGATGGAGGATTTCAGAAACCGCAATTTATTGCAAGATCATCACCACCTTATGATTGTCTGCAGGGCCCAGCTAGGCAATGAATGCGCAGGCCATATGGCATTTCAGCATCTGCCAAAATTGTTCTACTTAATCAATGTGAGTGACATCCTGATGATCAACTAAATAATGCTTCCTCCAGAACATGGATTATCACGAGTGCCTGCGTCCCTGAACAAGTTCAGTTATTCAAACTAATCTGTTGGTGGTCAACTAAGGTTCACAAATCAAGATTCTGGGTAACAGAACCATCTTGACTCGGAACAAGTAATTCCATACATGTCTCGACTGCTGGGACAGTAAGAGTGTATCACTGAAACCTACATGTAAATGAAACTATTTGTTAGGCCATGAACAAGAAGGAACGTGAAAAATGAAGGACACTGATCTCTATACCTCATTACCTCTAAAGAAGTTTTGACCCTGAATTATCCTGCAACCTGCCAGTGTTCGAGTATCGCAACA
Organism: Microstegium vimineum; assembly: GCA_022036555.1. Taxonomy (NCBI): domain Eukaryota; kingdom Viridiplantae; phylum Streptophyta; class Magnoliopsida; order Poales; family Poaceae; genus Microstegium; species Microstegium vimineum. The sequence continues at coordinate 61,317,922 of CM039131.1, read as the reverse complement.
GAACTCTGAAAATTGGATAAGGGAACCCAAAAAATCTAACAATGTTCTGCAAACCCCTCTCTCCATGCAAGGGATTTGGTGAACTTAGATGGTTCAGATATGTGTTTCCTTCATATATATAACTAAGCTGCTGGCACAGTAATACAGCTATACCAGCATTGACTGATAAACTAGCGAATGCTAGATATACCAGAACTAGACCCCTTGCTGACAAGAAGAAGGCAGAGCCTGCAACCGTAGTAATAATCTCCAACAATATTTTCCAAAAACTCATTGAATGACGAGATGATGCTAGGTTTGGAAAATCGACTGAGGGCCATATCTTATAACTCGCATATATGGTCATCCCAGCAGCATAAGAACAACTAATAACCACAGATATAAGAAAAATGACAAACACTTGATGGTTTGATGCTCCCACACAGTTGCCAATCTGCATTTGAACAGAAAGAGGGGGAATGAATAACAAGTCAACTAACAATCAACAAAAAAAAACAATGCAGCAGAATGCAGTTGTCATACTTACAAATGGGCAATGATGATCCATGTCCACCACACACATTTTACAGGATTGGCAGTGATGTGCTCTGGGGGGCTTTGGTTTATTACAGTATATACAAAAGGTATAGTTATCAAGATCCTTTTTCCCAACCATGGGATAGCTGCCCCACCGTATGTTTGTTGGTGCGCCTGCAGATTTAAGAGAGGCCAAGCAATAGCTTGTGATGGTAAATACAGCCAACACAGCTGTTACCATGCAGTGAAAGATGCCACAGAAGTTGCTGACTGAGAAAATAATAGGATATACCGCCCAGACCCCACCACCTGCGTTAAACAAAACAACAGGCCAAATAAACAACTGACCAAGAAATGAAATTGTTAAATATCGATAGCAGAACTACATGACATAAACGAATAGCCGTGACAAGTTATAAATTATGCTGATGGCAAGAGATCGGGAACGCATACATATAACAAAGAGCATGAAGAGGATGAGCACAATCACAAAGAATCTGTCCCGTAGACGCCTCCAGTGGGAAAACCATATACCATCAGGCTTTCTTGCGGTCTGGTTGCTCTGTGTAATGGCTCCACACCAGCCACACTTATAGACAGGTGAATAACTCGCAAAAACAAGCCGGAGCCCACAGCCCCAACATGTGGCTTCGTGATCTTCCGGTATGGATGTGACGGATTGCTCTACCTGAACAAAAAGAGGGTGGCAATTAACACAATGCTGCAGATGATACTACAGTTATGCACCAATAAGGAGTACCATACTTGCAGATGAGCAAAAGCATCGGATTTATACAGGACGGTTTTTCTCAGCCATCCTTCCCACAGGACTCATGCCAAAGTAATCTTGAGTGTAACTTCCAACCCATATCTACAGTTACTTCACTCAATACAAAATCTAACATAATATCTGCAAGTTTCGCTTACCACAAACAGCATATCTGCATTTCTTTTTTTCCAATTGTGCTACCATAAAAGTAACTGGTTAATTATCTCTTGCCATACATATACGTACCCATTAAGTCTAAGCCTAAAGTCTGAACTGGAGTAAGGTGTCCATAAAAGGACCTTGTGGTTAATCTCTGGTGCAAAATCCATCATCATCAGTAAAGCGGTCACGACTGCTTTTGCTGTGGGCAAGCCATCCATTCCAGGCCAATCAACCGTACTTATCTGCTTAAATTCCATATTCCAACACTAGAGACACATGAAGCAAAAAAAGAAAAGAAAAAAAAGAGAAACATCAGACACACTGGACGGCACTACTATCCGAGGCTGTCGAATCTCCTAACTGGATCAAGAGCACCGGAAGGACGGGGCTCCTAGCCGTTGACCCAATCCGCGCTCGTCGCCTCCTCCGAATTCGAAATGGTCCGTACTGGGCGGGCGCAGGGTTGGAAGGCCCAGCGAGGGATTATACGCACGCTTGGCTTGGGTGAAAAGAAAGAAAGGCACGAACCTCCAGCAGCGGGCGCTGCGGCTCCCGCTCCGGCTCCGACATCGCGCGCGCTCGCCGGCCGCCGCGCAGATCCACGGGGCGAGACCGAGAGGTGGGTAGAGAGCAGGAGGCCTCCGGTCCGGATCGGCGCGCGGTGGGGGAGACTTCGCAGGGGGGGGGGGGGGGGGGGGGGGGGTGTTGCAGCCTGGAGCCGCGAAGCGGAGGAGAATGTTTTTTTTTTTCCCTGTGGATATTTCAACGACGAGCAAGCCGATGCGGGAGCAAAAGCCAAAAGCAGAGAGAAGGGGGCCGGCCGGGGCGGGGCACGACGATGCAGACGCGAATTTGTGCTGCGCTGCGCCCCAGGCCACCAAGGCAGCTGAAGAATGGTTGGATTGGAAGGACACGGGACTATGGGAGCCGGCGGACGCGTCGCCGCGCTGGTTGGTGGTTGGTCCGAGCCTCCAAGGCGGTTGACGGCGACGTGGGCCTGTTTACCGTGGTTACTATGCATTATTCTCCTGTTTTATTTATTTGGTGATGACGGTGATATCGAGCACGAGCAAGTTCGGATGCCTTCAGCTCCAAGTCCGCGACGCTCGATGATCTTCCACCATCTATAGATTGGCTAGCTCAGTCAAACCGTACTTGTTGAAAAATTAGGCAATTTCCAGCCCGAATATAAATCATGGAAGTCTCATAAACTACAATACAATGCAAAACTCTAACATATAGGTACTAGTTAGATCAAGAAGCATTACCAGTAACATAGCAAAGATCATCATGATTAGTGTGGAGCATTCGGAACGTATTATTAGATTGTTTATCAATTATATTTTTATAATATACATATTTGATGTAAAAAATTATAATATTTTTATAATTTTAATCAATTATAAGATGGTTTGACTCTTTAAGATTTTTATAATAACTTATATTTTAAAATAGAGTTAAGAAAATAAGAGAAGTACAAGGCGAAAGATTAAGACATCCAGAAAGAACGAAAGAAGAAAAAAAAAGGTGAGGAAATTTAGGTTAAGACTCTGTAACTATTCTGCCCAAGTAGCTAAGAGCAACTCCAGTGGAGCCCCTAAACAGGCCTAAATCTAGGGATTTGGTCCAAAAAAAATTCACTTCAATGCACCTCTTATTTGTGCTCTTATTTTAAGAGGACCTTCAAAGTTTAGTTTTGGATCCCAGGAATGAAGCCCTCTTATTCCTCTCTCCTAAAATTAGGGACTATGGTTATGGTTAAAGTTAGACTTTGAATTTGACCTTCAAATTTTACAATTTTACAAGATACCTCTCAAATAAAAATATAGGGCCTTGATTTGGAGCCTATAGCTGGAGATACTCCTCATGTTTGAAGATTGTCTTGCACTCCTGCATCGTTGCCGGAGTGTTGTTGAAAATCAATTTTTCCTGCACGTCCAGATTGCCCAACTCGACTATAATTTCCATGGACACGAAACGAATGTCAATCATTCCTGGCCTGTTAGTCAAACAACCAGGGCTACAAAATATGAAAACACAATGCACACTTGTGTTTGTGTAAAGGCGCGCTTGGCCAACTTGAGAGAAAATAGGTAGGATATCACCGTTTTGTAGTATCAAACAATCGGCACGTGTATATTATCTGATAGACAAGTCACACGCACGTTCGCATTGGCTAACAGAAGCTTTAAAATGCAGTTCTTCCGGTGAGAATCACTCGACCTCAACCAACAACGAGCATCCAAACGAACGAACAAATTGACAGAAGGTATTCCTATCGCTTCGTTTTGCTTTTGCCGATGTTCACTTGTATCTGATGATGCCATCATATGTCAGCAGCAAGGAAGTTGCCAGACAAGGAAACCTGCCAATGGGAGAAGCAGCAGTAAGCGTAGCATCGCAAATCAGAATCCAGACTGCGGTCGACATATTTAATCTACTCGAGAATTTATAGTTCAAGGCAGGAAAATACAGATGGTAACACTGTCAATGGGCGAAGCAGCAGTAAGCATAGCATCGCAAATTAGAATTAGACTGCAATCGACATATTTAATTTACTCGAGAATTTATAGTTCAAGGCAGGAAAATACAGATGGTAACACTGCTACCTTCTCGCCAGGCTTGAATGGCGGAAGACCTCTGTAGGGACAGGTTCCACATCGGAAGGCGTCGCCCAACCCACACTGCAAGCATCATTCACAAGATATCACCAGACACAATAAGTAACATAACCTGAGTGAACATATGCGAATGCGATAACATAGAATTTCACAAGAGAACATAAGTGCCACTATAATTCAAAAACAATACTTACACTGCCACAAGCTGACTGAGGGTTATTGATCTGCTCTGCAGTGAGCTCAAGCTTCTCAACCTTCTCCTCAGCCTCAGCCCGGCCACAAGTACAGTTCTTGCATGCCTTCTTTGCTGCCCCCACTTCACAATCCCCAACTGGAGAAACATCAGTTAACTGTTTAGGATCCAAACCTAAACAGGCTATTGCTTACAAAGTTGAACTAATAAGTTGACAGGGTTTGTTACTGTACCAACTGGAAGTTGTGGTTTCTTCAGGTCCTCTTCAGTCAAGAGGCTGTCTTCATCAATCAGATCAGAGTCATCATCAATTTGAATCTTGGGAAGGACACTCGTTGCTTTCGTTGCTTTCTTGAGGGGAAAAGAAGAGCCCACGCTCCAGCTAGCCTTCTTTGCCTTAATCTACAAATGGTTCAAATTAGCACCAAAACTAAAGCCTGCACAGCAATATTAACATATTATAATTTATAACACATGAACTTAGATCACTCACTATAACAGATTGCACGCTATCCTGCGAGTTTGCAGCAGAAGATTGCACTTCAGCAAATCCTCCCATCAGTAACTTGCGCTCAATATCAGCGTTTGGCTATCAGAGACAATCATAAAAAATATTAGGCACTTTGTATTAACAGTGAAGAGAAACGAGGTAAGACAAATTCTGATAAGTTACCTTCTGACTGGATCCTGCAGGGCTCTGCACCAATACTCTTCCACCAGCTTTCAGCACCCGACTGATTTCAGCAACCAATTGCTCCCTCAAGCTTTCCACATTTTTAATGACTGCAAGAACCGCACCAACTGATGCATCCTCAAAAGGCAACTTTCCACCTGTTACATGCCAGAACAATAGTTTGGTTACAGTTTTGTGATAATAAACCAAAGTGGACACAAGGAGGACATGGCATAGCAAGCCTCACATAAATCAAAACCAAACATTATCAAGTGTCTAATATAGGCTCCCAAAATCAGAAATACTAGCACTTGGCTTATCCATAAAACAACACACAAGCTAGTCCATAGTCAGGAAGCATATATTACTGATCCCTTAAATTTAAGTTCAGATGTTTAATCCATTGGCTACATTTTTTTGTTCCTTTTTAAAGTATAATCCTAACTTTCATCTCTGGCTGATCTGGAAAATATATTCCTGTTTTTTTACCTCATATTTTTCCATTGTGTGAGAAATAGTGATAGGAAGATTAGTGTGTAGAGCAATTCACTTTGAAAGTTTGATGTGGATAACACCTGCGTGGGTATGTGTTTTCAGCATCTGATGAATACCTAGTTTCATTTGCTCGTTTAATTTTTCTGCTTTTTTATGTATTGTTATAATAACCTTATCACATAGTTGTTTTACAAGCAGGTCATTCCTTGGTAGAATCAGCTGGCTCCATACTCGACATCTGCATTTCAGAGGTTTGGGTTTTCAACTTCAGTCCCCCACAACAAGATAATAAGGAGACAAACAAGCACACAGATGATGGGGTTCATAAAAGCGTTGAAGTGAGTACTAAAGCTTCAAGTGAAGCCAATAGTGTGCAAGGAACTGGGAAGGCACAGGAAGCAGGTTCACATGATTCTGCATCCAAGTCAAAGTGTCTAACAGGAAGAGGAGAACTACTAAATGAACTGCATTTTCTGATTCAGATTCAGAAGACCTAGACCAATCAAAGGTGGACCTTGTGAAGCTGCTTCTAGAAAAGAGAAGCATCACTGAAGTCTAAAGATGAAGAGTTTGAAGATAAGAAGGACAAGGTCTATTCTAGAAAGCACTTGTTTCTGAACTCTAGTCTCGACCCAGGTGCCAGTTACCATAGGTGAATCAGTTCAACCAGGTACTCAGTTACTCTTCTTCTTACTTCAGCACATGCAAATCAAGTAATATTAATAAAAAATTATGTAATTGTGAACTAAAACTACTAAAAATTCTGCTTCGAGTGTTCAGTTGAGATTTTCAGAGTTGTAGCGCAACCACTGTGGTTGAAATCTTCCTCACATGACACTATTCAAGCAGCAGCAGCCAGTTGCAATTAAGTGCTACCAAACAGCAACCATTGTAATACTAACACAGCAAGTGATACTAACACATTTTTTCTTCCTCACATGATTCACTAAAGCATAATGTATAGCCCTTGATAAGCACCCTGCTAATCTATACAGTTTGAGGCATAGGCATCTGAAGTTAAAAAAACGACATAACATAGCAACTAATACTAACACATTTTTTCTTTTGTTTTATCCAATAACTTTTGTTTAGCAAGTCCCATGTACATAAGGTTTGGTCCCGAGAGCTGAAAGGAAACTACAGCAAGGTTCGCGCAAGCGTTACCATTTCAATAAAATTGGAGCAAGTATAACTGCACTGGATCACAATCAGGGAGCAGTGTTTGTGCAGTTCCTATCGTCTTATCATTTTTTACTACAAAAATAAGGTGGAAAGATACCAGAAACTACTCGATGGGCTACTCCCGATCCCGGGAGCATGGTTTGATGAACTAATTCCCGAATTAAAGTACGAAACCCTAAGAACCAAATGTCTACTCCAAATTTAGGGCCTCTTTGGTTCACGGGATGGACAAAGGAATTTTGTAGGATTAGATTTCCTAAGGAATTTTTCCTTTCCTAGCATTTGGTTCATAGGAAAAACAAAGGTGTTCCATAGGATTAGAGTCCTGTAGCTCCATTCCGTAGGAAAAAAAGCATGAGCTCAGACTTCATGGAAAATTTCCTATGTTTCACCTTTGCTCTTGCCAAAGGCCGTAGGAAAAAAAGCATGAGCTCAGATTCCTAAGGTTTTCCTATCCCTATACATTTCCTATCCTGCGATCCAAAGAGGCCTTTACTTGATAAAAATGAGCCCATTCGACGAAACCACACCAGAAGGTTCGCTAAATGAAACATGCAGGCAAGCAACAAAAAAAAAAAAAACACGAACTGACGGGTCCCTGCATCAACGCACAAGCACGCACGAACTCGCCCTTCATCGCCGACGATCCAGCATACAGGATGAGGAAGAAAATGAAGAGAGGGCAAGACGGGGAGGGCGAAGCTAGCTAGCTCACCGAGCACCGCGCACTGGGTGATGACGGCGACCTCCTCCCGCGAGACCTCGGCGGCGGCCGCAAGATCCCCCACCGCCCGGATCGGCAGCGCCACCTCGTCCGTCACCACGAGCGCCGCCGCCATGGAGTCCAACCAGGCAACCTGCACACGAGCACGCCCAGCACCAGAAGGACTCAGAGAAAACCGATCAATGAATTAGGGTTCATCCAGGGGGATTTTATCTCTTCGCCCTGAGGAATCATCGCGCAACAGCTACCTGAGTTGAGAAGAAGAAGAAGCGAATTTGGTTTGCCTTCACCAGGAAACCAAACAAGGGTGGGGAACCTTTTTTTTTATCTCAACCGACTGGGGAGAGCCGGGAGGGGAGCAATGACGTTTTTCTTCTGTGAGAGCACAAACGGGCCGTGCGGTGGCGAATTGGCGATGGGTCGATCAGGTCAAAACACTGCATGACGCGGGCCAGTGCTCTTCCCTGGCCCGACCCGGACGGGACGCGTTCCGTCGATGCAAAATGCCTTTGTTGGGTTGGCCCATCGACCCGACGCTGGGCACAAATTTTCAAATTTTTAGTTGCAAAATTCATTTTTCCCATGTAAAGTATCTAGATAACTCTTTAAATTTTATTTTAATGATTTCTTTGATTTTTTTTTGAAAAAAATATTCTGATTTACTTTCATGAACTTTCTACTTAGTCCAATTTACCCCCTTCTAATGTGGAACCACATCAAAACCACCATAAGGTGTAAAAACTAATGGGTTTAATGTGGGTGAAAATGGTTTTATAGATCAGGGAGCAAAATTAAATGATGGAGATACTGCCTCCTCACATTTTCCTGTACCATTGACCAAGTAGCCGTGCCATGCAAACGTGCCGCCTGGCACGGCATCGCCGGGCCATGCCGCATTGGGCCCTATATGTTGGGTCGGCCCGTGTAACATCGTGCCGGGTTCGTGCCAGGATATGGGGCAACGGGCTGCATGTTTAATCAGCAGGCAGGAGCGGCGGATGGTATACGCAGCCGAATCTCGATTCAAATCGAAAACTCTGCCCCGAGATTGTGCTCAACAAAACTAAGACTAGCATTCACAAATTATATTATACACATGGTACATACAGGGAAGGGAAAAAAAACACAGAGAAGAAATCCCCCATTTGGTTCACGCACGCTACCAAAAAGAAGTCACGAACACAAACAGTACATTGCTGCCACGCTCTTCTTTTTCCTCCAATCCAAATATCCAATGATCAATCCCATGCAAAGCAACAAGCAAGCTTGATCCGATGCAGCCGTGTACGTCCCTAGCTCACCCACGCCACGCGCGCAATCGAGATCGAAGTCGACTCGATGAGTACAAGTACACGCACGACGACACGGTCGTGGATCGCCGCCGGCCGGCAGCAAAGCAAATCATAGGCCGAGCGCGCCGAGCGGCGTTTTGCCCTGTCCGGCCTCGAAGTAGAAGATGAGCATGGCGAGCATAGCGAGGCGAGCGTGCTTGATCTCGGCGAGCTTGAGCCGCTCGAGCTTATCGACGTCGGGGAAGTAGACGCCATCCTTGACGGTGCCAGCAAGGCTGAGCGGGTCGAAGAACTTGCCGCCGGGGTATCCTTGCTCGCCGGTGAAGTTGGCGAAGTTCTCGGCGGTGCGGGACCATGGCGTGGCCCACTCGACGGACTGCGAGTCCGGGTTGAAGAAGTCCACCCACCGCTTTGACTCCACCCACCCCATCAGCAGCAGCTGCGTGCCTAGCAGCGACCCGAAGGAGAAGGGCGCGATGGCTCCCGGGTCCGCGCCCGCCTCGAACCACGGGATCCCGCTCCATGCTTGCCCCACGAAGATCCCTAGCACTGCTGCCATTGCCCACCTCCCGTGGATCAGCTCCGCCTCCCTGTACCACTTCAGGAACGCCGGGTCCTTTCCCAGCCCCAGTGGGTCGAACCCGAAGTCGCCGGGAAGCCTGCAAAGCAATTAGTCTCATGGTCGATCAGTTCGACTGCTCGAGCTCTCCATCTCGTCATCTCCGTTCCGTTCAGTTAGCATACAAGAGAAGACAGGACAGCGAAATGATCGACTTACGTGCCGTCGAGCCATGGTGGGTTGATGATCTCGGCGTCGCTCTTGAAGGCGGGGATCCACGACTTCTTGGCGGCGACGACGACGAGCGCGCGGCGCGGCGCGGGCTTGGCAGCGACGGCGGCATTATTGGCGAGCGAGCGCCTGGCCCCGAGGAACGACGGGGTCTTGAGCACGGCAGTGGCGGAGGTGGACGCGAGCGCCATGGCTGGCCGGGGGGGTTAGCTTTTTAGCTTTTTTAGTGGTCACAGGTCAGTCTGCTGGAGGGAGCAGAGCAGCAGCGCGACTTGAAATAATAGCGGCGGCGCGGCGCGGGGCAGCCACAAGATCCGCGCGCGAGAAATCTCGGTGGCGGTAGGATGGATAGCGCGCTGGCCAATGGGGAGCGCGCGCCATCGGATTCTGCCGCGCCGGGGGACGCCACGTGGACACCGCCGCGTCCCCGGCCGGCCTCGTGATGCCTCCTGCCGGTACCGGTGTTTGTTGCGCCTGTTGCTACCGCCTACCGGTACCGGGCTTTCCGTTGCGGCAATGGGCCGAGTTGCGGACTTTGTTCGATTGCGATTTACTGCCCGCCTTTGGATTTCGAGGAGGAGGTATGAGTTTCAGCTCGGTGACTTGGCGAGGGAGACAGACATCTTTTTATCTTCTTGATTTGATTTGATATTTTTTATTACTTGAAAACAGACTGGGAAATTCAAGGGAACAGCATAAACTCAGGTGAACTAAAATACATCTATGAGAAACGTTCAGGGTAAGGTAAAACTGTGAGCGCCGCAAAACTAAAAGTAAACGGTGTGAGGATTAAATTTAATCTTGAGAATGCTGCGGAAATGTGCAAGTGTCTTTGGCTGGAGAAGCTGCTTTTCCAGCTGTATGAAGCTGTCCATAAACGCTCCCAAACAGGTCCTTAGATTCAAAGAGCTAATTGTTAAAGCATCTCTAAGAGTATTTGATTTTTTTTTCTAACACGATGGTGTTTTCCAACTTTTCAAAAAGTATTAAGAGAAATAAATAAGACCGTCTCCAATAATTTTAAATAAATTTTTACTTAAATATAGAAGATAATTTTACATAAAAAATCCTATGCTGTTATTAAATTACCTTAACCAATTTTATATAACATTCCTCCCTTATACATTTGTATCAGTACGCCTTTTTTAGTCTTTATTCTTCCTTACGTCCTTTCACCTTTAAATTGGTTGATGATGCATACAACTTAAGAAAATAATATACGCACGTCCACGCATCTTTACACGCAAAGGGGTTTTTCCCAAGTGCTAAAAGTTTGAGAGGTGAGTTTGAGTGTTGTTGGAGATTGATTTTTTTTCATTCTTCCTAAAAATCAAGAATTGCAATATTGATACTCTTTGAGATGCTTTTAGCCAACTAAAAATTAGTTTTTTTTGTAAAATACTCTTTATCAAAATTAGCCTTACTTATCCAACTGGGGGCTAACAGGCAAGCTAATTTATTGATCAAGCCTTTAACTAGAGTATCTCTAACAAGAGCCCTCAAATTAGGATAACTATTTTTAATTTGAGGGCTCCCTCTACTCTTGAAAGTATATGTTTCTTATGCATATACTCCAACAGCCGGCCTCTCAAATTTATTTCAGTAGACATTGGTCTATGGGACCCATCCATCTTGCAGCCATATCCACCATCGTTCCAATCGATTGAATTATTGGGGTAGAGGAGGGGGAGGAGCATTGTCGTCGTTCTATTTGACTGAGGTATGATGGCGCAGGAGAGGAGGGAGTCATTTAAAAACAAGATATGGTGGCGTGGGTGAGGAGAGTCATTGTAGAGCCTTTTACCTACATATCATTTGTTGTTACCGAGCTTTTTTTTCAATGCTACTATTTTTAAATTATCCTAATCATCTTTATATATTCTTTCTCTCTTGTACATTTGCATCTAAAATCATTTTCTCCTCTTTGTCCTTTCCACGCCCACCTTTAGATTGTGTGACAAACACGCCGAGAAGAGAGAAGATACGTGTGACTCTGTTGACACCGTTTTTGGCATGTGTCAATATGATATAAGGATTGTGTCGATCGGCAAAAGGTTAGTTGCCGTTCCGTATCGGCATTGGGACATTACCGGTTAAATTGCCGATAAATGCAAAAGTGTTGCTGATGCAGACAGGGACTTGTTGCCGATTAAGGTAGAAAGACACTGTTGATGAAGGCAAGGAGATGATGCCGATAGAAACAGGAATGTTACCGACAAAAAAGTGTTGCCGATGAGAGCCAAAGTCTGTTGCCGATGAGGACGGAAAGTTACCGATGAAAGATGACATGGCTAACGTGAGCACACGGTTGCCAATGACGTTAAAAGGAAATTGCGGATCGGAAGGATGTGTCAATGGAAAGTTTCATCGGGGAGGAGACATAAGGAAACTGGTGATTTTATACCAGTATTGTTATAGAAGTTTGAGTCCGACTCTTGCACGAGTCATTTATTTCCTTTAAAATAGGAGTTTGTTTTATTTAGGAAAGGTACGAGTCGTATCTATCTACAACTCCCTCTACCGGAGTATAAATAGGTACCCAGGGGTGCTGTAAACGATCATATCCAAGCATATCAAATAAAATCAATTACTTTTTTATCTAGTTTACCAGTAATTTACCTTTACCGCATTAGGTTTAGTTATCTACGAGTTCTTCAAGTTTCGACGGGCTGCATCTCACCGACCTCCGTCAACCCTTGCAAGTTCCGCGTTTGAGCAATCTGAGCCTTGACGTCCGGGGCGCATCGCTGTCGTCTCGTTCAGCTCTACTCTAGCTATCCTGATCAGGTTTGAGCCTTGACATCTGGGCGCATCGTCGTTGTCTCGTTCAGATCTTGTTCTATTTATCGTCCTTGTCGATTAACTGGTCAAATCGACTGGCACGCCCTCGGATATCGAATTCGGGTATAAGCCCGAGGTGTTCGCAAATCTTGACGCTTTTTGTGTCAATACCTCTTTTGGCACGCCCAGTGGGACCAATTATACATCTACTATGGATGATCATACCGGCGTCAATCCGAAGAACGTCATCGGAGTCTCCGAAGCCAATCTGAGAGATGATCAGAAACAGGCTATGGAGCAGGCTATGGAGGAGTACAAGCGGTTATATCTCAAATCCTTCAGCCTAAACAGAATCGGCGAAGCAGTCCATAAGCAAGATCCGTCGTCGCCACGGCAGGTCACTTTCGACGCCGATCCTGGTAAATTACAAGAGATGGTTAATTCTGCACTAAATAATGTATTAATTAGCCAATCCAATGTACTGTCCGATACAGTATGCAATGTTGTTAAGCAAATGTTCAAGGGAGGACAGGCACCATATTATGTTGGTCCGGAGTATCGTCAACTCGAATCGACATCTGTTACGATCCCATCGGCGGTTCCAAGGGTGTCTTCACCGATTATGAACCGATCTGCCGATGAGATCATGCCACCAAGATCGAACCTAGCAAGCATCACTCAGGTGAATACAAATCTGGTAGCCTCAACAATGTCTGGACCTGTGACCCAGAATCAGTCAACTTCTGCCAACTGGTGGGGATACGGTATGTCTCCAAGTCCATCTGCTGATTCCATATTGGTCCAAGGTAACCATGCAGGGTGGAAAATTCTCATGGCATCGGCAACACCTGTACAACCGATGGTTCCAGTAATGCATTATGCTACATCTTCTCCAACGGTGCAGTTGCCGACAGGGAATCTTCAAATGGCAATACCCAGAGTGCTTTACGCCCAACCATCGGCAAATCACTTGCCGATACAACAAGGCCCAACAGCTGCAAGTCAACCCATGGCGGCAATGGTTCTTCAAACTGGAATACCTGCTAACCAAGGTAGTTATTCTGTTAATTACCCAGCGCCATAAGAACGACAAGCATTAGCTGGTTATCAGCTATCGGCAAGTTCTTGGCCGATGCAACAAGGCATGCCGATTGTCAATCAGCATGTATCGGCAATGGCTGCTCAAGCTGTGGTACCCGCGAGTCAAGGCGATCATCCAAGGGTACAAGGGCTACAAGCGTCAGCTGGATATCAGCCATCGGCAAATCATATGCTGATACCATCTAATATAAGTTGGATGGGTCAATTACCGATTCAGCAGCAAGTTGTGCAGCCTAGATACCAAGTGGCGAAAGCTCCGCAGTATCATTCACCGGTGAGTCTTCAGAATGAAATATTGGTACATCAGCCGATAGGTACTACTTTGCCGCGGTACTCGCAAGTGAATGCGCACAATGAGACATCGGTTCAGCAACCGATGAATATACTGCCATAGCATAAGCCAGTGAATGTGCAAAATTGCTCATCGGCAACTCAGCCGATGCATAATGTTCAGATGACTGGTACTGCGCACGCGCCAATTACTTCAAGCGCTTTGCCACCAAGACCCGAAGGGGCGCATCAGCCGGCTCCGCCAATCGACATTCAACCAATGAGTCGGCAAGAGCAGGATGCGTGTTGGGCCAATAAGATTGCCGAAGTGGCAAAAGAACAATTCGGCATTAAACCCAAGGTTAACACATACTCTTATCAGACGTCATACCCTTCGGAATACGATTTAATCCCTCTTCCAAATCGGTACAAGGTGTCGGATTTTAACAAGTTCTCTAGCCAAGATGACACGTCAACGATGGAGCACATCAACCGCTTCATTATCCAGTGTGGGGAGGCAGCCAGCAAGGATAAACTGAGGGTAAGATTGTTCTCGTCATCGTTATCTGGATCGGCATTTACGTGGTTTGTTTCACTATCTCCAAATTCTGTGATCACTTGGGCCGATCTAGAAAAACAATTTCACAAGTACTTCTTTGCTGGCACACATGAGAAGAAGCTTACCGATTTAGTCAAGCTGAAGCAGTGTGATGATGAATCGGTAGAAAGCTTCATCCAAAGACTGTGAGGCGTGAAGAATAAGTGCTATAGCTTGGTACTTGATGATCGGCAATTGGCGGATTTGGCTTTTCAGAGGTTGCTACCGCACATCAGGGATAAATACGCGTCTCAAGAGTTTGAAAGCTTGAGCCATCTTATGCAAAGGGTTGCCGATCAAGACACTGGAGTTTTCGAGCCTAGAGAAAATTGGGATGAAGAGGTGTCCTTAACTAAGAAGACAGATTCGGACGAAGAAGCAAGTATCGGTTTAGTTGAATCGGTAGAGAATAAAAAGCCGATATCTTGTCCGTTCGATCAGAAAGAAGCTGAGAGATGCACTTTTGATATCACCAAGGTCGATAGGATGTTTGACCTATTGCTCCAAGAAGGGAAGATTAAGCTGGCACCCAACCAGGTAATTCCATCGGCCAAAGAGCTCAAGAAAATCAGGTATTGCAAGTGGCATAATGCAACTTCGCACAATACCAATAACTGCAAAGTCTTTAGGCAGCAGTTGCAGTCAGGAATTGAGTCTGGGTGGATTAAGTTTGAAAATTACAAAGCCCAGAAGCCGATGAAGATCAATCAGCACCCGTTTCCAAATAACATGGTGGAAACTAGTAAAACTAAGGTGTTGACATCGGAAGCTGCCAAGAAAAGTGCATCGGCAGACCCTTGACATCATATAGCTGTGCATGAAGTAACAGGGGGAAAGTTTACCGATGGTAGAAAAGGCAAGAGAGTTGCCGGTGATAGCAGTAGCGCCGGAAAGTCTTATGACGCTGTGATCACGCATAGACGGCCACGACAAGATTGGCGTTGGCATGAAGATCAACATCGGCAGCAGGAAGAAAGGCGCCAAGAGTGGCATTGGCATAAAAATCATTGGAGGTGCCCCTTCTTTGTTCACTGTTGGGAAGAAGGCATCAAGCTACCCACTGCCGATAATTGCCCTGAATGCAATGGGTACTACCCTGTCGATCGGTCAAAAAGGAAGTCTTGTTTTGACGATCGGGCATCAAGCTATCGCACGCCGATCAAAGAGAAGAGATCAGCACATGATCGGCTGGGGGGGCAAGCTCAGTGCACACGATAGGCTTGGCAGACGTATTGATCAGGAAGAGCTTGAGGAGATGGCCAATGTCAGGGTGCCCGATAAAGAAATTTTCTCCAGAGATCCAAATATAAGAGGTAGTGCAGATGCAAGCAGTGGGAAGCAGTATCAGCCTGTTTGGAAGACCAAGCTTCCTCAATGGTGTCCTAAGGGTCTGACGAAGACTCGGAAAAGGAGGAACCAGCGCGAACGCCAAGAAGATTTGTGTCACGATGAAAATCCTTCCAGAGGGAAATCTTCAGACAAGCTATGAAGGCCAAAGCGCAAGGATGGGGATCCATCGGCAGATGTTAATATATTGCCGATGGTGTAACTGGAGTCGATGGCCTTGGACATTTTGGTCTGGGAGCAGCACTTGGTGAGCCTTGACATTTCAACTGTTACACTTGGGGGGTATCGGCAGGCTGAGCGTGAAGAGTTTGTGCACTGGGAGCAGCACAACCGATGATTCCAGAGATACGGTAGAAGAAATTTCGGCGCATAAGATATCTTATACTCCGAAATTGGGGGGCATGTGTTGACACCGTTTTTGGCACGTGTCAATATGATATAAGGATTGTGCCGATTGGCAAAAGGTTAGTTGTCGTTCCGTATCGGCATTGGGACATTACCGGTTAAATTGCGGATAAAGGCAAAAATGTTGCTGATGCAGACAGAGACTTATTGCCGATTAAGGTAGGAAGACACTGTTGATGAAGGCAAGGAGATAATGCCGATAGAAACAGGAATGTTACCGACAGGAAAGTGTTGCCGATGAGAGCCAAAGCCTGTTGCCGATGAGGACGGAAAGTTACCGATGAAAGATGACATGGCTAACGTGAGCACACGGTTGCCGATGACGTTAAAAGGAAATTGCGGATCGGAAGGATGTGTCAATGGAAAGTTTCATCGGGCGATGACGTTAAAAGGAAATTGCGGATCGGAAGGATGTGTCAATGGAAAGTTTCATCGGGGAGGAGACATAAGAAAACTGGTGATTTTATACCAGTATTGTTATAGAAGTTTGAGTCCGACTCTTGCACGAGTCATTTATTTCCTTTAAAATAGGAGTTTGTTTTATTTAGGAAAGGTACGAGTCGTATCTATCTACAACTCCCTCTACCGGAGTATAAATAGGTACCCAGGGGTGCTGTAAACGATCATATCCAAGCATATCAAATAAAATCAATTACTTTTTTATCTAGTTTACCAGTAATTTACCTTTACCGCATTAGGTTTAGTTATCTACAAGTTCTTCAAGTTTCGACGGGCTGCATCTCACCGACCTCCGTCAACCCTTGCAAGTTCCGCGTTTGAGCAATCTGAGCCTTGACGTCCGGGCGCATCGCTGTCGTCTTGTTCAGCTCTACTCTAGCTATCCTGATCAGGTTTGAGCCTTGACATCTGGGCGCATCGCCGTTGTCTCGTTCAGATCTTGTTCTATTTATCGTCCTTGTCGATTAACTGGTCAAATCGACTGGCACGCTCTCGGATATCGAATTCGGGTATAAGCCCGAGGTGTTCGCAAATCCTGACGCTTTTTGTGTCAACAGACTCGAAAGCGCGTAACTTTACGCGAAACATGGTGATTTTCTCAAGTTCTAAAAAACTAGGAGGATAGATTATGAATTGTTAGAGAGGTTTTTTTTGTTCGCCTAAAAATCAAGGATTACGAAGGGATTTAAGAAACTGATGAAGATGCTCTTAGACTACTTTTTAGTCCAACTAATAAATAACCCTACTTGATATAAACAGACCGCGGAGTATCTCGTACAGTTCCCAATATTATTTTTCTCAAAACAATGAAAAATTTTAACTCGCCGAAAATGGATACGCCCAGTATTATGGAGATGCCGAAACCAGAGCTGATCTAGATAGATGGGCTAGGATTTCAGTTCAAATTTCAGGCCCATTAGTCTCGAAGGAACACTTTTGTTGAATTGTTTGTCTATAAAAAGAGAGAAAAATCACAATACATTAACTAGTCTTGTTTAGTTGTTTCGAAGGAAAAAAAACATGAAATAGGTGCTACGCACGTTCTTGAAGAAAAAGGAAAAAAAGCATAACAATCCTGCTGAAACGTGTTTTGCTTGCGCTTGATGCTATGTTTTGTTTGGGCAGGTCCTTTCCCTGGTGAGATGCAAGAGTCGACGGTCGTCGAAGGTACGGTGTTCAGATCATGTTGGCTGCAACTACTGCCATTCTAATAAATCGGCTGGAGCCTGGAGGGCATGGTGGTGGACTTCTAATGCTGGAGAGAATCCAGGATAATCTTGTTAAGTTTTTAAGCAATTTTCAAGTCAATTTAATCTAGAAATTAAATAGTATCAACATGACGATGACATATATTTGCATGTGAATAAAATCAAGCAAATATCCGATCGATATAGTAACGATAAACATGAACAACATGTTTAATAGTAAGATTAGAGTGTACCCAGTGAAGGGGCTCATGCCGAAGGCATGAGAGGCTCTATTCGCACTAGTCGACATAATGCGTTGCTCGAAGTAGCAGACCACAGTCGATGCAGGACGAGGTTCGCAGTCCGCGAACGGCTCCGGGAAGAAGACGTCGCAGCAAGACTCCGGGAAGTACACGTTCTTTTTTTTGCGGCGAAAGAATAATTATATTATATAATAGCTGGGTACATCACCATATTAGAAGTACTCCGGGAAATAGACGTTCGCGAGGTCTCCACGAAGTAGAGGACGTCGCGGGGGACTCCGAACGACGGCAGACAGGGGACGACGTTCGTGAGGTCCGGCGGCAGCGAGCAATCGCGGATCGCTCCCCAAAAACCTAATCGCCGCGCATTCCGTGCAAGGATCTCAGGGCGGCGTCGGTTCCGGAGGCACTGCTCTCTTGATCTCTCCGTGTGCGCAGAGGAAAGAGACGGGGAAGTAGTTTAATGCTGCTTCTGATTCTTCCATATCCTAGAGCGGTGAAAAAAATGTTTTGAATTACTGGTTTGAAACTTTGAATATGAATCACGATGCATGAACAGTTGGGTAACTTGTATCCACAAGGGAACACCCTGTTCATTTGACTTACGAGGCACCAAAAATGTTTTTTTCTCAAAAAAAAAATAGCAGAAAACAACCCGACCGAAAATCTACCTTTTGGTAATTATCATCCTAACCATCTGAAGCTTTTGCACTTGCACTTTATCGACTGTATCCACAGTATCAACGAGGGTAGTGGGCTGGGGAGTGGGGACAGCAAACAACAGAGCGTTCACGGCCATGCAAGGAAAACGATAGGTCTGTTGGTGTGCTTCTTTATCGTTCTCTCTTTGCTGTCTGCCCTTTCCTGCTTCCAGTTCCAACGCTCGTGAATCATGATCCAGCCCAGCAACCCGCCGTGGCGCCGAGGGAATCGTCACTATCCGTTTTGCAGTTGGTGGTGAGCGAGCGAGTGCGTGGAACCAGGAGAACATTCATCTCCACTTGCCAACACACCTTATTCTAGCCGACGCCAACCTATGGCTGTCCCCTCGCCTGACTTGAGCTAATAAGCATCTCCCGACTCCCGTGATCGATCCGTTGCCGGGAATAATTGCCGCGAAATGTGGATATCTGCTCGATCGATCCATGCATATGGACGCGTATTATGATAACATAGATTGGTCGTTATCGCCGTAAGCTATTTGTAGCCGTGTTGTTCTTGTTCTTGTTGCTATTGGTAGCAGTTAGTCGTTGTTTCTGGATTTTCTTATTTGTATCAATTATTGTACCTGTGTGTAGTAAGTATCCACAAAGCAAAATGTAAAATAAACACCGTTTTCGAATCTGCATTGCTACTGAATCTAGCCCACATTCAGTAGTATGTCGCGTTGGGCACTGCATTCAGAGGTATTTGAATTCCTCGAAATAATATGTTCAGTAGGGTCAAACAGATTTAGGGTCAGGATTTGTCTGATAAAAAACCCTGGCCCTAATGATAGTGGCTCTGCTTCAGCTGCTACTCCCTAGGCGACTAACTTCCATCACAATGCAATGCAACCACGGTGGATGTACTTGTTAGTGCGGTGTTGTGAGTTTTGACTGCACATTTGGGAGTTGCTGCTGCACACCTGCTGATAGACTAACACCAGAGTCATTTCTCCTGTCACTTGTGACTGGATTCCTTAGCTACCTACTGCTGCTGCTCAGTAGCAACTAGCAAGTTGCATTGTTTGCTGTTGTTCTTGCCGAGCTTGGAGCCATCTGCAGGATTATTATCTTATTGCGCCATTCGTCCTAGCTAATCCTTTCTCAACTCTGTCGACGCCGGCCATTAGAATAATGAGGCTAGCAGACTTGAACTGATTTGTCCCTTCTTAGGTTCCGGCCGATTGCTTATCACCTAATAACCAGAGATTAGAGGCTAAACCTGAAGGTTTGGCAACAAACAACCCCGTGCAAATCTAGCTATTCACGCATACTTGTAATAGCGCGCATAGCAATCAGACAGCCAATGCAATCCCTGAACTATAAGACGCTGCTGTTGGTTGTTGCATTGCATGCAAGTTACGTCCCTCCTCAATCCTCATGTTTGTGCGTTCTTCAGCTACATCCATCAACATGCCACCAAAAGGACGTTGCAAACTTGCAATGGTCCATGCATGCACACACTTTCACTCATCCTCCGATCCTCGGCAAGCAAAGCAAGGACTCTCAGATTCCAATTTCCTAATAATTTAAGCATGAAAGGGCCCTTTTTCCCTTCCAACTCCCACATGGACTAAGGCTGCTGTGAGCAACAGTCACATTCCTACCAGCTTGTCTCATGATGGAGAGATAGAAACAGAACCTTGGATGGACTATAAGCCACCAGCCAATTATTAATGTGACAAATAAACCTGGCGCAATTAGTTTTAAGATTAGTAAAATCCACGGTAAGCTCCCTGACAAAAGCACACATGACATGCCTGAACAAACTGTCATGGCCTCACGGGTCAATTTAAGTAAGAGCCGTGATGTGTCCTGGTCTCTTTTTTTGTTCCGTGTGGATTAATTTTTCCCAGCGCCCAAGTTTTAAAACGGTGCGTAGTCATAGGATCATAGCATGTGTACAGTGTACTTGAGGTCGCGTAGGATGATCAAGAGGAACGGGTAAAAACACTAGCAAGTTGTATAAGTAGTTAAATTTAGGGAAGTCCTGAATAAAGATTGGATGATTTGGAGGTTTTGCTTGATCAATTTTTGTTCCGCAACCATTTATCATGCTAGAGTTATGATCCCCGACTTCAATGAGGACTCGGTAAGGTTACGATTCAAGACTTAAGATAGGAGGTCTTCACCAATAAGAGATGACGGTCTAGAGGTAAGACTGTCGATGGTTGTGGCCGACACAACGGTGGTGTGACAATGTTGTAGTGGTAGATGACCCACAAGACGATGGTGGCGTAGACAACTGGCCAAAAAGATCGAGTTCGAGTAGGGTTAGAATAAGACAATGATGATAGAAGGTGGTAAAAGGTAGGCATTGGCAAGGTGAGGCCTACCACAACCAGAATTTATAAGTTCTTCTACTGAAGTGGATTTCTCCTAACATTTAGATATAAATTTCCACTAAATATCTCCTAATGAAGATTCTCATGTGCTATAACTAGTGATATTGTTTTATTACTACTTTAAAAAATACTAGGATAACTCTATCATTTTGGTAGTATAGAGGATGATAAAGAATAGGTGAGCCCTTACCACTTATAAAAGTGAGTGTGTATAGCATCTACGTCTATACTGTGGTCCTAAAAAATCACTAACCCTTTTTTTACATTCGTTCTTTCTTTGCTATCCAAAGTGGGTTGCATAAGTCTTTTCGAGCGCAATGCCATCTATCAACTTAATGAGCTACTTTTTTTCTTTTTAAAAGGAACTTGTACGCTTTCGATATAGCTATAGTTTTCTCATACACATTCTTTTTTTTAAGCAATGACAGGTGCTCTGCCTTTTCGTTCCAGAAGATGATTGAAATATGTACATTAGTAGTTAGTACCCAACCATGGAAAGAAAGAAGAAATATAAGGAGGAAAAAAAAACAAACAATGCTGGCTAAATGTCCACATCTCCATCGTTCTGCCTGAGCGCAACCACTTCCTGCCTTATTAGAGCCACTGGTTTTATTTTCATAAGTGCTCTATTGCGATACTTGATGGTTTTTTTCTTCCAAATGTTTCGTGCCGTATACGTGACGATTTGATTTCTATGTTTCAGTTCACCTGATGTTGTTATGCCCAGACCGTAAAACTGATTGTTGTGGTTAAATGTTTTGATGACCTTTATTTTCTGTGCTATGTGTTGCCAGACTCTTAGAGTAAGAGCAATTTGCAACCTGTGTCATTGATTTATTTTTTGTTCTACACAGTTGATGGATTAGGTTTGTTTGTGTCGTCAGCAGTTTTTTCTACAGTAGTAGCCAGGAACTTGCATTTATTTTCCACCTTAGTTTTCACAAATATTTTCCACCTCCTCGCGCGCATTCTGATATGTTGATGTTGATCAGGACTTAGACACGTACAGTCGTCCACAGATTCTGAACAGAGCAAAAGTTCAGCCCACCACAGTAGGCAGCCAGCCACGAGTGAGAATGAGATCTCCCCATTTCTGAGCAGAGCAGCAGAACAGACCAATGCAATTTTGTTAGTAGCTCTAGTGCATTCCGAAGGCAAGCTCCCTTTTTTGCTCTACAAACCTTGCGCCGCAGAGCCCAGCACAGCACAACACTGAAGACTGAAGAGTAAAGAGTGAGGAGTTCAGAGAAACTGGAGCCTACCAGACCAAAACTTGCTTTTGTTTTGTTTTCTTCTTAGGAAGCATGCGTGAGTCACACAACAATCTTTGCACGGGCACTCTACCTCAACTTGCACCTCACCACCACATCACAGTAACCTATACCACTGTGAGCTTGTGACTGTGCATGGTCATGGTCATGCCTTGAGGAGGCTGAGGAGACTGAGCAAACCACAGGCAAATCTTCCCAGCTCCCTCCAATCCCTCTCGCCTCCCCAGATTTTATTTTTATACTCCACTGCGGGCAGTAGTGCACCTCCCATTTCTTCCGTCCCGTCGTCGTCTCTTCTCCCCCCTCTCGTGAGCCGGCCATGAATGAGCTCTGCGACCTCAAGGTGCACATCAATGGCCATCACACGCTTCATCTCCACCAGGCACGTATCACTCACTCACACACCGCGTGCAAACTTCTTCTTCTCCCTCTTCGTCTCATCAGATCAAGAAATGAACCCTTCTTTTTCTCTCCTGGCTGCGAATTGATCTCATCTCACTCACCGTCGTCGTTGCAATGCAATGTAACAGAGCGTCATGTGCGCCTTCTCGGGAAGGCTGAGGACACTGGTGAAGAAGGAGAAGATCGCGAAGAAGGCCGGCATCAGGAAGGAGGAGGAGCCCGCCGTGTGCATCAGGCTGGCCGGCTTCCCGGGCGGCGCCGACGGCTTCGAGCTCGTGGCCAGGTTCTGCTACAACAACGGCCGCGTCCTGCTCTGCCCCTCCAACCTCCCGCTCCTGCACTGCGCCGCCGTGTTCCTGGAGATGACCGAGGACGTGTCCGCCTGCAACCTGCTGGCGCAGGCGGAGGCCGCCTTCGTCAACGGGCTCTACTACTGGACCTGGGCCGACGTGCTCGCCGCGGTCCGGTGCTGCGAGCCCTTTGCCGTGGCGGCCGACGCCTCGGGACTCCTCGAGAGGCTCATCTCCGCGCTCTTCTCCAAGATCACCGCCACCCCGCCGGAGACGCCCACCACCGCCGTTGCTGCCGCCCCCGGTGGCGTGGGGACGCCGAACCGCTCATCGTCGTCGTGCTCGTCGTCGCCCGACACGGTGGTGGGCTTCGGCCGGTCGTCGTCGTCCGCCACCAAGACGCCGGAGTCGATGCGGCCCTGCGCCGGCAGGGGGGAGTGGTGGTTCGACGACATGACGTCGCTGTCACCGCCGACCATCGAGAAGGTGATGCGCGTGCTCGGCTGCTACGGCGTCGAGAACAAGAACCTGATCCTCACGCGGTTCCTGCTGCACTACCTCCGCGCCGCCACGCGCCGCCGCCCGCCGGCGCCGCTCTGCGACACCCTCGCCGGGCTCGCGGACACGGCCGTCCACGGCGTGGCGCTGGTCGGGGGCACGGCGTTCTCGTGCCGTGGCCTCTTCTGGGTGCTGCGGATCGTGTCGGCGGTGGGGCTGAGCAGGGAGTGCAGGCACAAGCTGGAGCGCCTCATGGGGCTGATGCTGGACCAGGCCACGCTCGACGACCTCCTCGTCTCCGGCGACGACGGCGGCGGCGTGTACGACGTCAACCTGGTCATGAGGCTAGTCAGGGTGTTCGTTGCCTCTGAAGAGGAGGCCGACGCGCCGTCGCAGAGGATGCGGAAGGTGGGGCGCCTGGTCGATAAGTACATCGGCGAAATCTCGCCGGACCACGGCCTGAAGGTGTCCAAGTTCCTCGCCGTCGCCGAGAGCCTGCCGGACTCGGCAAGGGACTGCTATGACGGCGTGTACAGGGCGCTCGACATCTACCTCGAGGTAAACTTTACTACTATTCCGCTAATGCGATACTGCCAAAGATGGAAAGAACAGAATTTTAGTCCATCAATCATCATCTAAAAAACAAGTCGGTTAATTTCATTTCTAAGAGCAACTCCAACAGTTTGACAATTTTGGTTTGATAAAATATGGAATTTATCAACTCTAAAATAGATATGCCAAAGCAAAAAATATGTAATCTCCAACAGTTCCCCTTAATGACTTGGCAAAAACGGAAATTATGGACCGGTAGACCCGGTCATTATTTTTTCGACATTTTCCTGTTCCACCGTGAAAAAAGGAAAGGAAAAAAAGGAAGAAAAAAAAAGGCGCCGCCCGGTGTTCCTCCGTGAAAAAAAGAAGGAAAAAAAATTGTCTCCCCCTTTTCAAGGTCTCCAAATTGCCAAGTGCGAGCTCCTATTTGCAACTTTGGCAAAAATGCCAAGCCCAAATGACAAACTGTTGGCCACGAGTTTTTTAGTTTTTTCCCTCCCCTTTTCAAGGTCTCTAAATTGTCAAATGCGGACTCCTATTTACAACTTTGGCAAAAATGTCAAACCCAAATGACAAACTGTTGGCCTCCAGTTTTTTTGTTTTTTTGACAAAAATAGATATGCTAAGTCCAAATGTCAAACTGTTGGAGTTTCTCTAGTAATTTGATTAAGGGGCTGTGTCAAATAACTGCTGGTTTTCTCCAGTGAACACATTGCCATTTTTTCCATCCTGGTACTTGTAGTGGATTCGTCTCATAGTACTGCTACTGTTTGGGATCATGATTCGGACATGATAACTGAAAGCTTCAGGCTATCGAGTAGCTAATCATAGGTCCTAGCTAGGGGCAGATATGGCGGTGCTCCTTTATTGTACTACTAACTTAGTAATAAAAAATCAGAAAAAAGGGAACTTTACAAATTACTGCTTACTGAATTTTCGAAATATTCAGAATGCCCTCTTCGTTCTTAGGCAAATTTCCAACTTCACATTCTGAATTTTCGAAAATTCTGAATGCTAGGGTTATGTATTTGGCAGCTTTTGCTGAAAACCTCGTGGAGTCATGGTGGGTCCTGACTGACAGTCGCTACTCCCTACGATGGTAGCGTAGTACATTAGGGCACCGGGATTTCAGATTTACTAGTACTGTACGTGGCAGCGAATATCCTGTCAGTTTATGATTGGTGTCACGCTGAACACTGCACTAGTCTGTTCAGCATGTCGCTGACACTGATACCATTGGATGGTGAAATCTTTAGATTCGGGGGTGTATACGATATACAGTACTTACTGTTTGATTACAGTTTACAGGCATCAGAGCATTTTGGTAGTCTTGTTGATGCATGTGAGACGACAGGCCTGTTTGCTTTGCACTCTGACATCAAGAAGGATGTGCTAGGGATCAAAAAACGAAATCCTTGGATTGTTCAGATAAATTTGCTAGGGTGTGAATCAAACAGGCCCGACGACACTGATACTCTCTCTGATTTCTCCCATTTGTTGGTGACTGTTCCTCGTCTAGTCTATGACAAAGCAGTTGAAAAAAGTTCGGCACTAGTACTATCATGGGATGCTAATAATGAACAGATAGATCGTCTGGTACTTTGCTTATGGGGGGGAACCTTTAATTTGCGACCCCTTTAGCCCTTTTGCAAGCGTGCGCTGTTGGCTCATCAAACCCGCAATCTGTACGTGTCTTTGCCAATATTTGTGTCTGAAGTAACCTTCCATCAGTTGAACTTACAGAGCTGTTCAAAAATAATTTCAACTTACTGGGAATTTCTATGATACATACTTCTTCAGTTACAAATTACAGTTCACTTTGGTTTTGGTCAAACCTTTTTTTTTAAGCTTTGACCAAGTTTGTAGGAAAGCCCACCAGCATTTAGAACACCATATTTCTTTCATCAAATTCTCATCTTATATATTTTCATTTTGATAAAAAAAGTTATTTGAACATGTAAATATAATATATTTTCTAAATCATGATTAGAGATTTGGTTTGAAATAAAGTCAAAATGACCTATAATTTAGAACTATTACTTTGCTTCTCACATGAAACCAGCAGTAGTGGCACATCTCGGCATATCAGTCTCCAATCTGCATCAGTGATTCAGTTTCGAACCTGCATACATTCACTGCTGTGAATGGGTTGAATATGGATGCAGGCAGTAGCTTTACCTGCATGCAGACGTAGCTTTACCTGCAGACGTAGCTTTACCCTTTTGCCCTGTTTGCAGGGCGCTTTTGATCCATCTCGTCGTGAACCCATCGAGTTGGTTGGTTCTCCGCTGCCTCGATCTCTGGTTATTTTTTTTACAAAGATCCCGGCTTTGTTTAATTGTTGGTGGGTGCCTTGGGAGCCTTTCATCAGCGGTCCTTGTGCCAGATTGCCTTTAGCCTGGCCTTTGATGCTTTCCATGATCAAATTGATCTTCTTTAATCATCACCTTCCTTTGTGTTTCTGCACTGTGATTTCCTTTTCCTTGTTCATTCAAGCATGGTCAGAGTAGACACGCCAAAAGCACTGAATAGTTGTTATGCACTGCATTTTTGTACAGTAGCTTTTTGGCTGATGGTTTGACATTTAGACCTGTTTGATTTCCATAAGTCAGGTGACTTATAAGTCATATTTGTTTGGTTTTCAATGACTTATAAGTCATGCAAAAAATGGGTTGGAGTGTGGTCCCCAAACAAAAAAGGTGTGGTCCTCTGTGAAAGGAGGTGACTTATAAGTTCATAAGTTGGGTTTGGTTTTCAATGACTTATAAGTCATACACAAAATGGGTTGGAGTGTGGTCCTCAAATAAAAAAGGTGTGGTCCTATGTGAAAGGAGGTGACTTATAAGTTTATAAGTTGGGGTGGAGCAACTTATAGACTTATAAGTTGAAGTGTTTGGTAAAATAAGTCATTTTTTTTACTTTTAGACTTATAAGTCATCTGACTAATGGAAACCAAACAGGACCTTACTAATGCTTTGTCAATGGTTAACTCTAACATTTTACGTTAAAAAACATTTTGATCACCGGAATCAGCAAAGTTTATGAACAGAGTAGTACAGTACTAGTATCGAAACTGAAGATTTTTTTTGCAAACTCTGGTCTGAACTTTTGGCATTGTGAATGAACGCAGTCGCACCCGGCACTGTCCCTGGAGGAGCGCACGGCGCTGTGCCGGTGCCTCAACTACGAGAAGCTGACGTTGGAGGCGTGCAAGGACCTGGCCAAGAACCGGCGGATCCCGCCTGGAGTGGCGGTGCAGGCGCTGGCGTCGCAGCAGTGCAAGCTCCACATCAGCGATCCTGCTGCGGCGGTGAAGGAGCGCCGGCCCGACCTGTCCACATCCCAGACGCCGAGGAGGAGGGTCACCCGCAGCGTGGACCTCGGCGGCGGTGGCGGCGAAGGAGACGACGAGAAGGAGGTGCTGCGTCTGAACCTGCAGAGGATGCAGAGCCGGGTGGTGGAGCTGGAGCGGGCGTGCAAGGAGATGAAGGGGCAGATGTCCAGGATGTCCAAGGGCAAGTTCTTCTCCTTCGGCGCTGGCGCCGGCGCCGCCTCCTCCTGCCACCAGACCGGCGGCAGCAGGGGCCTGCCTAGGCTCTGCTGATGGGGGAATGGAGCAGTAACTTCTTGTTTTTTTTTGTTCTTTTTTTGGGTAATTGTCACATATAGCTTGCGATTTTCCTCTTGATCCCTTTGTAAAGCTGATTGCTTGGTTGGTGGTCGTCCTTTTTAACTCGAGTCGCGTTGCGCTGTGAAAGTGAAAATCTTTACATGATCGAGCAGGTGAGTTACTGTCAGAAAAGCCAGTGGACTGCAGCAGCTTTTACATGGAACTCCGGAATGAATTGGATCCACATCCACTGGGGACCGAACCCAACCGCCGAATCTGCTGTTCCAAATATCCAACAAGGGTCAGAATCCAGATTCCAGAGTGTGTGTGTTTGTGTTTGTGCGCAGGCCCAGCCAAGCTCCAGATGAACAGGCACTCAGACAGGCAGGAGCAGGACGGTCAATCCACGGCCGGCACGGTCGCCAACACGCAGCACAGAACCCTTGTCGACGGACGGTTGCAGAGCCAGGACCAGAGCAGCAGAGCGGTTAGATGCATCGTCATCTTCACCTCATTTGCACTATTAGTTCGCTGAATGCTCTGCAGCAAGCAGTAGCTCGGCGTGGACCACGCTCGCCACCGCGACGGCCCCTCCGCGCAAGTTGGCCACGGGCGCCGCGTCCCCGGTGCTCCGGTGGCCGCGGCGGCAAGTTGGCCACGGGCGGGCTCTACCACTTGGCAGCAGCGGTTGCCTCGTGATCACGCCGCCGCCCGTCCCGCATGTGTCCCTGGCACGTCGCTCTGTATATTTGGGCGGGTAGGTAAGGTTGGCCATTACGTAGACGTGGTGTCATCTAATTGATCGCGTGGACGAAAGCCGTCGTCGATCAGTTGCATACAAAAAGTCGGGGGGAAATAAAAAAGAGGCTCATGGCGCTGTTGCGTTCGGTGAGTCCAAACAGGCCGGTGCCTCCGTGACGCGTTCTGCTGCCTCGTTTTGTCAACGTCTGCCGTCCGCCGTCCGGATCACCGGCGAAACACCGAAAGGTAGAGAGCACGCGTGCGTGGTGAGGCCTAATCCGACGACGCTGCTCCCTTGGCAGATCGCAGGCTCATCATCTCCGTCGATCGGCACGGCAGAGGTTAGTCAGTCCAGCTGGTACTGCAAGATCACCCGCCCCGCGTCGAAGCATGTTTTTTTATTTGATTGCGCGTCTAGGGGCTGTTTGGTTTGGGGTGACTCTCCATTTTATTAGTCCCTTTTAATCACCAAATAACCAAACTAGGTAATGAAGAAATGACTAGATATGTTTAGTGGTTAGTCCATAAAAGGTTGCTAAATGAGACTAAACTTCACCTTTTAGTCATTTTTGAGCTAAACGCCCTCTTTTAGTCACTCAAATCAAATACACCATGACTAAAGTTTACTCCGTAATTTAGATGACTAAAATTTAGAGGGCGAGAACCAAACATGTCCTAAGGTTCAAACGTGTGCGCACTCAAAAACTAGAATTTCGGTTATTTTTTTTCCCAGAGTCCAGTGTGAGTCCTAATACTAACGGGTGAAACTGAGATAACTGTAGCTGTCTGATCCTTCCCAAAGTATGTAGAGTACTGTGCAGGAGTGTATACCTTATTTAGGTGACACAATCACACAAGTGATTTATTGTTTGCCAACATCAGCGAGAAACGACGTTAATGGCGAGACGAT
This sequence comes from Microstegium vimineum, assembly GCA_022036555.1. Lineage (NCBI taxonomy): Eukaryota > Viridiplantae > Streptophyta > Magnoliopsida > Poales > Poaceae > Microstegium > Microstegium vimineum. The sequence continues at coordinate 61,288,771 of CM039131.1, read as the reverse complement.
GACATTCTTAATTGCTGGGCTTGCGATCCAGTCCAATCTAATCCAATCCACCGAGGCAGAAGCTACTGGAGGCCCACGTGTACCCACTCCTCGCGGTCCAGCAGCGCTCGAAACCGATGGAGACCCGACCCGACTGCCGAACCCCCCCGGCCGGCCAGCGCCCAGCAGCCACACCCACACAGCCGAAAGGCCCGGCCCCGGCGCATGGCTCTACCGTGTACGCCAGCCGGACCCGGCTCGGCTGCACTCGATCATTCACTCGACTCGACTAGTTAGGCGTTCACGACGACAAATTGATAGACAGGCACCGAAACAAAAGCAATTTTTACACGCGGGCCCTCGGCTTCACCGGAAATCGTCTCGGAACGGGAGATCTCGCGGGCGGGCCGGCCGGCGGCGAGAGGATGTCCACCGCGCCCGCGCGGCGCGGCCACCCGCCGCTGCAGAACGGCGTGGGGGCTGACGACGAGCGCGAGGAGGAGGAGGAGGAGGAGGAAGTGGGCGATGACGAGGCGGAGGATGAGGACGAGGAGGAGGAGGAGGAGGAGCCGCGGCTCAAGTACCAGCGGCTGGGCGGGAGCGTGCCGGCGATCCTCTCCACCGACGCCGCGGCCGCCATCGCCGTCGCCGACCGCATGGTCGCGCTCGGCACCCACAACGGCACCCTCCACATCCTCGACTTCCAGGGCAACCAGGTACCCCTCGCCTCGCCACAGGGCTTTCTCTCCTTGCGGAATTGGGGTTTGTGATGGGGATCGTGGCATTGGGACTGCTCTCGGAGCTTCCTCTGTGCTTGCTGGGTCAAAACTACTTGCCAGTTCAATGATGGAGCTTTGAGGGATTTTTTAATTTATGTCCGAAACTGACTTGGCTTTAGACGCCCCCTCCCACGGGTGCTGGAGACACGTAGAAGTACAGAATTGGGGTTGCTTCTAGCTTCCTTCACCGCAGCTTGAAATCATGTGATGCATATAGTTTTGGTTATAATGATCACACTACTTTATTAGTCTTTAGTAATGTTCTTATTCGAATTTCGGAGTCTTATGTTTGCGGAAGCTATGGAGCTAAATAATGACACATGCTATGCAAAACTAAAGCGCGTGATCCAATGGCTTTGTCACCCCATGTAGATTCAGTCTCTACAAATGCTACATTCATGTGCATCAGTGTTGACGCGGACGGTGAATATATGCATCAGTTTCATCTATTTGTGCTTTATGTTTTGTATGTATAGGTGAAAGAAATTGCTGCTCACACAGCAACTATCAATGACATAAGTTTTGACGGGGACGGTGAATATATAGGCAGCTGCTCGGATGATGGCACAGTGGCAATAAACAGCCTCTTCACTGATGAAAAGCTAAAGTTTGAGTATCATCGCCCCATGAAGGCAATTGCTCTAGACCCTAACTATGCCCGGAACTATAGAAGATTTGCTACTGGTGGTTTAGCAGGCCAAGTACTTGTGTTGACAAAGAAGTCTTGGGGAGGTTACCATAAGAAGGTAAGTTTGGTTTCCTTAGGATAATAGATCTGATGCATCCAGTGACCTCTAATGGTTATCTCATCTCTTGCTTGATGGTTATATAGATTTTGCGTGATGGTGAAGGGCCAATCCATTCGATGAAGTGGAGGGCGGACCTTCTTGCTTGGGCGAACGATGCAGGGGTGAAAGTGCATGATATGAGAACAGACAAAGGGATTGCATTCATAGAGAGACCAAAAGGCATTCCTCGACCAGAGTTCTTGCTTCCCCACCTAGTCTGGCAGGTAATCATATCTTTATATCTATATATGAATTACGCATAGTTTAACTGAACCATATATACCTCAACTGGTACATTTCAATTTTGTTATAATATAAATAAAATATTGATAGAAGGGTGCAAAAGCAAAAGAATTTTGTGACCTTGAAAGTTTTGGTAATATGTGCAATAAGTCAAATATTTGCTCTTAACTTTGGTTTGTGGAAGACAGATGATATTAGCTAGAGGCACAAAACACAGAGAAAAGTACATGATGCACCCATTTTTAATGAATTGGTGATACTTTCAATTGTGTCTACTGTCATGGAGCATGATAGCCATGTTATTTTCTGGTTGATATGGAATTATTCACGACTTAGCATTGTTAGTGTGTCTGTCTCCCAAGACAGACTTTTAAAATTTTATTTTCTAGCTTATAGATTGATTTTAAAAGTATATGTTGTGTTAACTGATCTTTACATGCTTAGGATGATACAGTCTTAGTTATTGGATGGGGAACAAGTGTCAAGATTGCAGCAATTCGGACAGATTTATCTCAGGGACTCAATGGCCTACAAAGGACTATCACTACAGCTAGTTCTGACAAGTATGTGGACATTGTGGGCTCATTCCAAACAGGCTACCACATATCTGGGATTGCTCCATTTGGTGACCTTTTAGTCGTACTTGCCTATATTCCTGACGAGGATGAAAAAGAGAGAACATTTAGTACTTCTGTTACTTCACGACAGGTAATCATCGTAGCTCTAAATATGTGTTACATCTGCATTGTATACATATACTTTGGCTTCTAAAATGATGCTTCTGCGATTGATGTTTCTGTTATGTTTCTAACATTTTGCAGGGAACTGCGCAGCGTCCAGAAATACATCTTGTATCGTGGAAAAATGATGAACTTACCACAGATGCTCTGCCTATCCATGGTTATGAGCATTACAAGGCAAAGGACTATGCTCTTGCGCACGCGCCTTTCTCAGGTTTAATTGATTGTGCTTTAGCATCAGTGTCATTTCTTTTTTTATTGATGGGAGCTTTTCTAATGAAGGAATCCTGATTCTTTTGTCCTATCATTCAGGAAGTAGTAATGCAGGTGGACAGTGGGCTGCTGGTGATGAACCTTTGTATTACATTGTGTCTCCTAAGGACATAGTGGTTGCAAAGCCAAGGTTTGTTACAAAGCAAGAGCTCATATTAACCCCCAATTTACATTATCTAATTGTATCTGATTGTCACTTTGAGGATATTATATTAATTGGAATTGAATGAGTAAATCATGATACAGAACTGAACTCTACTGACAAAATTATGAAAAATTCGGATGTAGTGATGTTTCATTTCTTGTTGACTATAGGGGTATAGCTATGTTAGTTAATTTTCCTGTGGCAAAATTTCCCCAAAATAATCCCATGACTGATAGTGTGCGCCTTCTGATTAGAGATGCTGAAGATCATATTGCTTGGCTTCTTCAACATGGTTGCCATGAAAAAGCATTGGCTGCAGTTGAGGCAGGGCAAGGACGCACTGAGCTTCTTGATGAGGTGAACTTGAGAAAGTTGAGTTTGAATTTGATAGTAAATGAACAATACATGATCCCTCTGATGATGAGTTATCCCTTTTAATATTTTAGTAACCTACCAGTGTGCGCTGTTAAATATCTCATGATGATTGAGCTCTCTTGGTATTGGTTATTATCTCATATTTTAGATGATGGTTAGCTATTCTTCAGAAAATGAGACCTCTATATGTACAAAGCCACAAGTAGACTGTTTCCGTTGAAAACAGGTCACTTTAGACTCTTAAAGAGTCATGAAAACTGTCCCTACTAATGCAGATAAAAGAAAAACTGTCTCACTTTCCTTTATCTTATGCATGAAAACTGTCCCATGTATTTTCAGATAGTTAAAAGTGGGCATGTTTTACAGCCATTGTAAAGGTCTACCATTTTTTGAACCCATCTATGATAAGGACCTGTCCTAACAAAAGGACACCTAATTACATTAGAAATTCTTTAAGCATTTAAGTTGGTCCGTTCATGTTAATCCAGGTCGGTTCAAGATACCTTGATCACTTGATAATTGAAAGAAAATATGCTGAAGCTGCTCAACGCTGCCCAAAGTTGCTGCGAGGATCTCCTTCAGCATGGGAGAGGTTAGAAAAATATGTTGATACGAAGATATCACCTTTTGTTAAATGATCTAGTATAACTCTGATGAGTTTGTGAGATGTTGATGGATCTTCCCCTCTGTGTTAGTTGATTCCTTTTTTTAACCAAAACTTTTATGCACCCAGATGGGTCTTCCACTTTGCTCATCTCCGCCAACTTCCTGTTTTGGTCCCTTATATACCTACAGAAAATCCTCAGATGAGTGATACTGCATATGAGGTGTGGTGCTAACTTGTAAGTTCCATTACTAATTTTAACACTATCTGTTGTAATTCTATTCTGATTTTCTTGTGTAGGTTGCCCTTGTTGCTCTAACTACCAATCATTCTTTCCATGAACTTCTCTTGACTACTATAAAAAATTGGCCACCAACATTATACTCAACTTCTCCAGTCATATCTGCCATTGAGCCACAGCTAAACTCCTCATCGATGACTGATTCGTTGAAAGAGGTGGGGAGGGCATCGTTTAATGGATGTAAAACATATATATATATATATATATATATATATATATATATATATATACTTCATTTGCTTTTACTCTTTGATTGATATCTTTGTCTTATGTTCCATGTAGGCATTAGCGGAATTGTATCTGATCAATGGTCAATATGAAAAGGCACTTTCTCTTTATGCTGAAGTAAGTACATCCTAAATTTCTGCATTTTTGTAGGCGCATCTCAATATATATATTTTTAATACCAAAGTCTTTCTAATTAAATCCATTTGGTCCAGCTCCTGAAGCCAGAAGTATTTGAGTTTATTGAGAAATACAACTTGCATGATGCCATTCGTGATAAGGTACCAAAATGGATGAGTCCAATTTAGCTGCTAAAACAAAGTTACATTCTACATTGATATGATACAGAAAAAAGCCTTCCATATCCTTCACTTAAACACTTTTTTTTTTTACATTCACACAGGTTGTCAATCTTATGATAGTGGATAATAAAAGAACAGTTCACCTACTGATCCAACATCGTGATATCATTCCCCCATATGAAGTTGTGGAGCAGTTGTTGCATACCAGTAAAAACTGTGACAAGAGATATTTGTTACACCTATATTTGCATGCTTTATTTGAGATAGATATACACGCTGGAAAGGATTTTCATGATATGCAGGTACCTTTTTTTGCCACATTTTAACATAGAGGCCTTATAAATAATGCCTCCCTCATTGTTATGTCCATTTCTCCAATTGTTTTTTTTACATCTACTTTGTGTTTTGACAATAACTTGCAAGTCAAAACTGTTTGCATTATAGGTGGAGCTTTATGCAGACTACGAGCCAAGGATGCTACTACCGTTCCTCCGAACCAGTCAGCATTACAGGCTTGACAAGGTCATAGTTTCCCCATAAAATCACGTCATAAAATTTTCTCTTTAGTTAATTATAAGCTTGATAATTTGTTATTGTTATTCAGGCATATGAAATCTTTGCACAAAAGGAACTTGTAAGGGAGCAGGTTTTTGTCCTTGGTCGAATGGGCAATGCTAAGGAAGCTCTTTCGACAATTATAAACAAACTGGAAGACATGCAGGAGGTTCTGAGACATCCTGTTCTATATCAGCCAACTTGATATATGAGATTGAACGGTAACATAAATCTTGAAATGCATACAGGCTGTTGAATTTGTTACGGAGCAACATGATGATGAACTGTGGGAGGAGCTGATTAAACAATGCCTCCAGAAGCCTGAAATGGTAACTGAAATAAATGGTGCTTAATCTTCGCTAGACTGAGGCATCTTTGTTTCTTAGTTCAATTCCTATGACTGTTGAGCAGGTAGGGAATCTATTGGAACATACCGTTGGCAATCTTGATCCTCTGTACATCGTCAGTTTGGTTCCTGATGGCTTAGAAATACCTCGGTATGTTTCCATCGAAATTTATCGTAAAATTATGAGCTACAAAATTTCTTATACATGACTGAAACTGCAAAAATGCTCTAAATGATCTGCCATGATCCTTAATCCAACCATTTCATCCCCTGGTCCAATTGTTCACTCATGCTTTTAATAGGTTGCGGGATCGTCTTGTGAAAATTGTGACGGATTACCGGACAGAAACTTCATTGCGAAATGGATGCAATGATATACTTAAGGTTACCTTTCTTTCCTATACTGTGCTGCTCTGTATTTCAATCATATCGAGTTCTGAGTATTCTCCATCCGAAATTTGTCTTGTTCAGGCTGACTGTGTTAACCTTTTGGTTAAATACTACCACGAGGCTCGGCGTGGTGTCTATATGGCAAGCATGGACGAGGAGGTACATGGAAACAGAGCTGATGATGGATCCTCACGGGGACATGAGAGATCATCTAGCGTCCGAGCTCTAGATATCAAGTCCAGAACGAGATGTGGTGCCCGGTGTTGCTTGTGCTTTGATCCTTTGCCTATCCAGGACATCTCTGCCATCGTGTTCTACTGCTGCCATGCATATCATCTGTCCTGCCTTGAAGGTGGTTTAGACTCGATGAGATCAAACAGTAATCAGGATAGTAACAGTGGCACAGACGATGAGGATGGTTCTTCATCAGGCCAGGCTCGGATGCGCTGTGTATTGTGCACTACTGCTGCTGCATAATTTATACCTTGTTGGGTAGTAGACACTACCTTGTGTTGTGTTGTAAGTTGAGCCATGTAATTATTGTGTTCTTTTCGTGTGTGTGTCACATGTACAATAGCGTGATTCTTTTGAAGGAAGCCATGTCCTCGGCAAGAGGAGTTTTGTGTAAATTTGATGAACCAGCATGAGCAAAGTTGTGCGGCATTTCCATTTTTTGTAATGCCACGTTTGCCAGATAATCAAAAGTTTATTAACAATTACACGATGCAGAACTGTTCTTCCTTAAGCATCCCAACATTTTTACATCTTATATTTACTACTTGGCTTTTCAGTTTGTCTCCGATCCCATGAGGCTGAGGGTAAAGCTGGGTTTCTGGCCTTCTAATTCTATCTGAAGAAGTGCATTGCTATTTATATACTTAGAAGAAGAAAACCTGTTTAGTCTGGCTTTAAAAGGAGTACTTGACTGAAGAAGAAAACCAGCCAGACTACTTTAAAAGCGTTGAAGTAAATCTTGGAGTTTAGATCATATCAGAGTAACCTGTTGGTGTTCCAGAGCACTGCACAACAACTTGCTAAACAATACTTCGATCTTGCTAACATATCAGCATTCAGTAACATTAGGTTGTGACATTATCGGTTATTCCAAAAGAACCGAGCAACTAACAGAACCAAAGATGAACCAAATACATGTTCACGCAGAATATGCTATAGTCTATAGTCTATACACTGCTCTTTTTGGGACTAGGGCATGGTAGAATTCCCCAGTTTCTTCTCACTTCCTCCAGGTCTTCATGAAAGTGCTTTTCGTAGTATACAGACATCAGATCAGTACACTTGAGACCAGCTTTTGTTGCCCATGGGAAGTAATGCTGGAAAAACAGCGTCCTTTGTTTCTCACTGAACCTTGCAGAGCCCCCAACAACTGACAGCACGCACATTGGGAGGAACATCTGTTCAAATTCTATCACCTTGAGAGCAGTCTCCCCAATCAGGTTCGTTGGAAGGCCAAACAGCACGTGCCAAAAGTCGTGCACTTCACGAGCACGTGTTGCGACATAGGCAAGCTCGTCAGTGTCCATGAAACGGACAGGTGGGCGATCATCTGGTGAGAAGTTCCTTGACCCCATAAACTGAGCATATGCCGCACCAAATGTGTTCTGAGGCATGTCCCAGGCATGGGAAACCTGTGAAGATATTACGCGAGGGCGTTCCAAAAGAACTTCCTGGAGGAACATGTCTGTCAGTAAAATGGAAAAGGGAAGAAATGCAGGCCACGATATCTTAGATGAAATGTAGATATAACTGCAAGCTGACAGGAGTTTTTCTTTTGGCCTATCTTAGTTGCACATGAAATTCATAATCCAATGAGACTATGGGATTACATCAGCTTGCTAAAAACATCCAGGGAAAATGGGGAAAACAGTATTAACAACCATTCAAGTAACAGAGTACCATCAAGTTGTCAATTGTTGCGTAATTTCATTCTCAGATTAGATAAACAACTGAGTTTCATTAATGTGGTAATCTGCATATGATTGCTATTGCCGAGAGCTATCAAGGAATTCCCGGCCATAAATGGTCTACGACAACTAGAAAACACAAAAGAGGGGTGCAGTATGTGTTTACCCTGCCTTCTGCACTGTTCTTCATTCGTTGCAGCACACGCTCGAATGCTGGCTTCCCAGTAGTCTCTCCAAGAGCAGCTATAAGATCAGCCCTCCTTGGGTCAAGCAAGGCCCCAAACGCAGAACCAAATGCAACAGCCGCCTGTTGCCACCCCTTCAGGGGGGGGGGGGGGGGGGGGGAACGCCCCCCACATGGCTCTGCCTCTCCCCACGCATCAAGACGTTTGTACTTTGATTAGGTCAGATCCGAATACAAATTGTTTTGGGTTTGGGTGCTGGGTTTTGGGCACAGCGGGAAAAGGAAGAAAAGGGGGGGGGCCGGGGGCTTTCCCTAGTGGGTTCTCGCCCCCCGGGGGAACCCCGGGGGAGGGAAAACCCGGCCCCTGGGGGGGGGCGGCGCGGCGGCGGCGGCCGTCCAGTCGCCCCCCCGCCGGAGAGACAGGTAGAGGCCCCAAAAGAGGGCACGGACGGGGGCCACGAGCTATGGTCCGACCCGGTGGCAGCAAAAATCCCCGCCGACCACCCGAAAAAAAAGTCTCTCGGTGCGCTTGCACTTTTTGTGCCTTTTTTTTTGGTTTTTGGGGGGCCCCCATTAAAAAATTTGGGATAGAGACTACTAACATTCGGATATAAAAAAATTTCAAATTTAAAATTTTTTTTATAATATTTAATTTTTTTTTGAGTATATAATTTTAATTATTTAAAATATAAATATTAATAATATTTTAAAATAAATATGATCAAACATGAGTAATTTTTTACCGACTGATTCCACAATTATATTCTTTTATTTAAGGACTGAAGTAGTATTTTACGGGTTTGTTGTCCAATACATAACCGGAACTCATGACCCGGAGTTACAAAGTTTGAAACTTTGAATAACCACACCAATTTATGAAGAGTTTGATTCCCAAGACGCATTATTATAACAAAAGATGCAAGCAGTCATAATCAATTTGTTGTCCAGTCCTTTTTTTT